>VZQC01002030.1:5669262-5776251 GCA_009823505.1 Rhizomys pruinosus | reverse complement strand
GGGAAGGCAAGGAAGTCTCTCATATCAGAACCTTTGTGGCACCTAGAAGGTAAGTTTCATTAGGACTCATTATAACTAGTTGTTACATGTAGGATCCACAGAGGGGTTCGATGTTTATGGCAATCTGAGGCTTTTCTTCCTTTGAATGTTCAGACGGGTCAGCCTTTCCGTTGTCACTTTTTGGTACATCCTACTCAATGCAAACCTGTATCTTTTCTTTCTCAGCCGTTAAGTTGGTGACGTTTTGTCCTGTTGGAACAAACAAATCTTTTCCCATAGTTAGTTTTAAGATTTGAATTGCAAGGGTTTGATGAAAAGGTTTCATGTCTTTCTGTATCCCCCCCCTTTTTTTAGCATATGAGTCTCCAGAAGACAGTTGTATTATACATGACTATATCTATGCCTTTTGATTGGAGAGTTCAGCCCATTAATATTTAAGGTTATAATTGAAAGATGGATGTTGCTTCCTTTCACCTTATTATCCATTTGGACTTTTAGTCTCTGATTCTACTCCTATGATTATGTTTTTATTAGTTTCTTTTCCTCGGTTCTTGAGGATAGTTGCTCTTCTCTTCTGCACTTTGAATTGCTTCAAGTATTTTCTGCAGAGTTGGTTTTCCGGAAATGTATTCTATCATCTTGTTTATGTCATGGAAGATTTTTCTCTCTCCTTCAACTGTAACCAACATTTTTGCTGGGTAAAGTATTCTGGGCTGGCATCCATAGTCCTTCAACACTGGAAATGCTTGGTTCCATGTTCTTCCTGCTTTCATGGTTTGGGCCGAGAAGTCAGTTGTAATTCTGATGGGTTTCCCTTTGTATGTGACTTGTTTTTCTTTTGTGGCCTTCAGAATTTTATCTTTGTTTTGGGCATCTAGCACTGTGACTATGATATGGCGTGGGGAGTTTCTTTTCCGATCTTGTCTATTTGGAGTCCTATGTGTTTCTTGTATTTGAATGGGTTTGTCTATTTTTAGTTTGGGGAAGTTTTCATCTATTATTGTGTTGAAGATATGCTCAATACTATTCTCTTGAGATTCTTCTCCTTCTTCTATTCCTATGATGTGGAGGTTTGATCTTTTCATAGTGTCACATATTTCCTGGTTGTTCCACTTTTGTGTTTTTTTTTAATTTTTCATAATCTTTATTTGAGTTTTTTAGTTGCTCTGTGTTATCTTCCAGATCTGATATTCTTTGTTCAGCTTCCTCCATTATATTTCTGAGGCTCTTTCCTTTCCTTACTTCTTGATTTGATGAGTGTTCTATTTCCTTTTTTATTTCATCCTGTGATTCCTTTAATATATCCATTTCCTTTTTGAATCTCTCAATCTCTTCTTGGTGCTCCTTACTTCGTTGGTTGGCTTCCATTTTCAGTGTTTCTACTTCCTTAAGGTGTTTGTTGTTTTTTTTCTCTCTCTCTAGTTCTTTCTGGGGTTTGTCAATCCCTCCCTTTAGTTCTCTGAATTCTTCTTTATGTTCTTTAATTTCTCTGCATAGGTCTGCAATAATTCCTCTAAAGTCTGTTTCTGGGGTCACCTCCAAGGGGATCCAATTGTACCTATCTCCTACAGGGTTGGTAGAGCTTGGTGTGGAATTATCCTGCACCTTTCCCATGTTGTCCCTTTGTCGTGTCCCTGGCATGTGGGTTTCCGTTTTGTGATTCAAATCACAAATGCCTTTTCACTGTGTTGAAGGCTGAAAGTTTGTTTTGTTTTGCTTACCTCCTTCCAATGCTTTTTTTTTTCTTCTTTTCCCCCTCCTTGTTTATGTAGTGTTGACTTGTCTAGGTTTTCAGGCTTTCACTTTTGTTTATAGATAGGCTATTGGAAGTCTAAGTCACTCTTCCTTTCCTGTTCTGAGAGTTCTCCTAATCCAATCCACTGGATACTCTCTCTTCCTCAATTCCAGTTGTTGCGGGGATGCCTGGCTTAGCCCGCACCCTGGCACCCGAGTCAGGCACCAGAGTCAGACCCAAACTCAAGATCCCTTCTGGCTGCAAGGGGGGAAGGGCGACCTGCAGGGCTTAGGGCTACAATCTAGCCTCTGCCAGCCACCAGACTCTCTGCCACAGACCAGAAAATCAATTGTCCAGCACACAAAAGTCAATCTGTCCTAAGCTTACCTGCCTGGAGCAGTGTCAGGCAGCTCCAAGTGTTTCTACCAGGTCCGGAACCTGAGTCCGAACACACGACCCCACTGTGGTACCTGAGTCAGGAACCAGAATCAGACCCAAACTCAGGACCCCTTCCAGCTGTGAAGGGGGAAGGGCGACTCGCCGACTTAAGGCTACAATCTAGACTCCACCAGCCACCAGACCCTCTGCCACAGACCAGAAAATCAATTGTCTAGCACCACAAAAGTCAATCTGTTCTAAGCTTACCTGCCTGAAGCAGTGTCAGGCTGCTCCAAGTACAGTTCTTTAACACATAAGAAGAAACAAATACTTTGCTTCAGACCTAGAATTAAAGCAGATTAGCTGTAAAACGCGTCTGTAATACATGGCGTTCTCCAGATACTACAGCATGACTGGACGCATCTTCGTTTTCTCAACTGTTTTTAATTCCCTGAGTTTTATCTTATATGCTTTCAATTCAGTCAGTTAACTAATGCTGTGAGTGTTAAGGCAGCCAGTCTAACTTGTTAGAAACAAGCTTTCTTAACGGCAGTGAGAACATACATTAATTCCTTAAGCGTTCAGTGAAATATACTTCAGTTCAAGCTGATGCATTGCAATGGCTTCTATAAAACATGGCAGTCTCTAGTGAGAGGAACTTGATGATGGGAGTATGAGGATGCATGCAAACACTGTCTCTTTCTCTCATAACAGAAATCCTTTCTAGATGATTGTAGGACGAACAACGTGCACTAGTTCTTTAACACATAAGAAGAAACGAACACTTTGCTTCAGACCGAGAGTTAAAGCAGATTAGCTGTAAAACCCGTCTGTAATACATGGCATTCTCCAGTTACTACATCTTCGTTTTCTCAACTGTTTTTAATTCCCTGATTTTATCATATATTATTTCATTTCCCTCAGTTAAAGAAAGTTGTGAGTGTTAAGGAAGGCAGTCAAAATTGTTAGAATACTTTCTTAGAGGTGGTGAAAACATACATTAGTTCCTTAATAGTTCAGTTAAATATAAATATACTTCAGTTTAAGCTGATTCATTGCAAATGGTTTTGAGAAAACATGGCAGTCTCTAGGGAGAGGAACTTAATGATAGGTGTGTGAGCATGCATGCAAACACTGTCTCTTTCTCTCCTAATAGAAATCCTTCTTTCTAGATAATTGTAGGAAGAAGAACGTGCACTATTTCTTTAACAAATAAGTAGAAACACATACTTTGTGATTTTAGGAAGAAGAACGTACACTACTTCTTTACCACAGAAGAAACACATACTTTGCTTCAGACCAAGAGTTAAAGCAGATTAGCTGTAAATCACATCTGTAATACATGGCATTCTCCAGATCCTACAGCATGACTGGATGCATCTTCGTTTTCTCAACTGTTTTTAATTCCCTGAGTTTTATCATATGCTTTCAATTCCATCAGTTAACGACAGGTTTGAGTGTTAAGGAAGGCAGTCAAACTTTTTGAAACATGCTTTCTTAGAGGCAGTGAGACCACACATTATTTCCTTAAGCGTTCAGTGAAATATACTTCAGTGTAAGTTGATTCATTGCAAATGGCTTCTAGAAAACATGGCAGTCTCTAGTGACTGTAACTTGATGATAGAAGTGTGAGGATTCATGCAAACACTGTCTCTTTCTTTAATATTACAAAATCTTCTTTCTAGATGATTATGAAGAAGAACATGCACTAGTTCTTTAACACACAAGAAGAAACAAATACTTTGCTTCAGACCGAGAGTTAAAGCAGATTAGCTGTATATCACGTTTTTAATACATGGCGTTCTCCAGTTCCTTCACCTTCACTGGACACATCTTCATTTTCTCAACTGTTTTTAACTCCCTGAATTTTATCATATATGCTTTAAACTCCATCAGTTAACTACTGCTGTGAGTGTTAAGGCAGCCAGTCTAACTTGTTAGAAACATGCTTTCTTAACGGCAGTGAGAACATACATTAGTTCCTTAAGTGTTCATTGAAATATACTTCAGTTTAAGGTGATTCATTGCAAATGGCTTCTATAAAACATGGCAGTCTCTAGTGAGAGGAAATTGATGATAGGAATGTGAGGATGCATGCAAACACTGTCTCTTTCTTTTCTATATGAAAACTTTCTTTCTAGATGATTTTAGGAAGAAGAACGTGCACTAGTCCTTTAACACTTAAGAAGAAACACATAATTTGCTTCAGACAGAGAATTAAAGCAGATTAGCGGTAAATCACGTCTGTAACACATGGTGTTCTCCAGTTCCTTCAGCATCACTGGACGCATCTTCGTTTTCTCAACTGTTTTTAATTCCCTAAGATTTATCATATATGCTTTTAATTCCATCAGTTAACTAATGCTGTGAGTTTTAAGGCAGCCAGTCTAACTTGTTACAAACATGCTTTCTTTTTTTTAATTTAATTTTTATTGATGGTTTGTACATTTCGTACATCATTTTCCAATTCATATCAGGCATATTTCCCTTTCCCTTCCCCCTCACCCCCACCCCATCCCAGATCATGTATTCTGCCATAACTGTCCTGCAACTTTCAGGGTTTTTTTTCATTTTTTAGCTATAAGTGATAATCCATGAGTATAAGCATCCTTCACACAAACATGCTTTCTTAAGGGCAGTGAGAACATATATTACTTCCTTAAGCGTTCAATGAAATATACTTCAGTTTAAGCTGATTCATTGCAATGTCTTCTATAAAATATGGCATACTCTAGTGAGAGGAACTTGATGATAGGAGTTTGGGGATGCATGGAAACACTGTACAGAAAACCTTTCTAGATGATTGTAGGAAGAAGAACGGGCACGAGTTCTTTAACACATAAGAAGAAACACATACTTTGCTTCACACAGAGAGTTAAAGCAGATTAGCTGTACAACGCATCTGTAATACATGGAATTCTCCAGTTCCTTCAGCTTCACTGGACACATCTTCATTTTCTCAACTGTTTTTAATTCCCTGAGTTTTATCATATATGCTTTCAATTCCGTCAGGACACATCTTCCATTTCTCAACTGTTTTTAATTCCCTGAGTTTTATCATATACGCTTTCAATTCCATCAGTTAACTAATGCTGTGAGTGTTAAGGCAGCCAGTCTAACTTGTTAGAAACATGCTTTCTTAATGGCAGTGAGAACATATATTAGTTCCTTAAGCGATCAGTGAAATATACTTCAGTTTAAGCTGATTCATTACAAATGGCTTCTAGAAAACATGGCAGGCTCTACGGGCTGGAACTTGATGATAGGTGTGTGAGGATGCATGCAAACACTGTCTCTCTCTTTCCTATATGAAAACCTTCTTTCTAGATGATTGTAGGATGAAGAACGTGCACTAGTTCTTTAACACATAAGAAGAAACAAATATTCTGCTTCAAATCAAAAGTTAAAGCACATTAGCTGTAAATAGCATCTGTAATCCATGCCATTCTCCAGTTAGTACAGCTTGACTGGATGCATCTTCTTTTTCTCCACTGTTTTCATTTCCCTGAGTTTTATCATGTATGCTTTCATTTCCCTCAGTTAACGAAAGGTGTGAGTGTTAAGAAAGGTTGTCAAACTTTTAGAAACATACTTTCTTAGAGGCAGTGAGACCATACATTAGTTCTTTACGCCTTCATTGAAATATACTTCAATTTAAGCTGATTCATTGCAAATCCCTTCCAGAAAACATGGTAGTCTCTAGTGACTGGAACTTGATGATAGGAGTGTGAGATGCATGCAAGCACTGTCTCTTTCTTTACTATATGAAAACTTTCTTTCTCTTCCTACGATCATCTAGAAAGAAAGTTTTCATATAGTAAAGAAAGAGACAGTGTTTGCATGCATCCTCACACTCCTATCATCAAGTTCCAGTCACTAGAGACTACCATGTTTTCTAGAAGCGATTTGCAATGAAGACTGTGCACTTGTTCTTTAACACATAAGAAGAAACACATACTTTGCTTCAGACCGAGATTTAAAGCAGATTAGCTGTAAATCGCGACTGTTATACATGGTGTTCTCCAGTTCCTTCAGCTCCACTGGATGCATCTTCGTTTTCTCAACTGTTTTTAATTCCCTGAGTTTTAGCATATATGCGTTCAATTCCTTCGGTTAACTAATGTTCTGAGTGTTAAGGCAGACAGTCTAACGTATTAGAAACATGCTTTTTTTTTTTTTTTTTTTTGGTCTTTTTGAGACAGGGTCTCTCTGTAGTCCCAGCTGTCCTGGAAATCACTCTGTTGACCAGGCTGGCCTTGAACTCAGAAAGATCCACCTGCCTCTGCCTCCAAAGTGTTAGGATTAAAGGCCTGTCCCACCACGCCCAGCAGAAACATGCTTCTTTAATGGCAGTGAGAACATACATTAGTTCCTTAAGTGTTCAGTGAAAAATACTTCAGTTTAAGCTGATTCATTGCAAATGGACTCTATAAAACATGGCAGTCTCTACGGAATGGAACGTGATGATAGGAGTGTGAGGATGCAAGCAAACACTGTCTCTTTCTTTACTATATGAAAACATTCTTTCTAGATTATTGTAGGAAGAGGAACGTGTGCTAGTTCTTTAATACATAAGAGGAAATACAGAGTTTCCTTCGGACTGAGAGTTAAAACAGTTTAGTTGTAAATCGCTTCTGTAATGCATGGCGTTCTCCACTTCCTTCAGCTTCACTGGACCCATCTTCGTTTACTCAACTGTTTTTAATTCCCTGAGTTTTATCATATATGCTTTCAATTCCATCAGTTAACTAATGCTGTGAGTGTTAAGGCAGACAGGCTAACTTCTTCGAAACGTGCTTTCTTAACGGCAGTGAGAACATACATTAGTTCCTTACGCCTTCATTGAAATATACTTCAGTTTAAGCTGATTCATTGCAATGGCTTCTATAAAACATGGCAGTCTCTAGTGAGAGGAACTTGATGATATGATTGTGGGGATGCATGCAAACACTGTCTCTTTCTCTTCTAACAGAAAAGCTTCTTTCTAGATGATTGTAGGAAGAATTACGTTCACTAGTTCTTTAACACATAGAAAGAAACATATACTTTTCTTCAGACCGAGAATTAAAGCCGATTAGCTGTAAATCGCATCTGGAATACATGGCATTCTCCAGTTACTACAGCTTGACAGGACCCATCTTTGTTTTCTCAACTGTTTTTAATTCCTTGAGTTTTATCATATATACTTTCAATTCCATCAGTTTACGACAGGTGTGAGTGTTTAGGAAGGCAGTCAAACTTTGTAAAATATGCTTTCTTAGAGGCAGTGAGACCATATATTATTTCCTTACCACTTCATTGATATATACTTCAGTTTAAGCTAATTCATTGCAAATGGCTTCTAGAAAACATGACAGTCTCTAGTGACTGGAACTTGATGATAGGAGTGTGAGGATGCATGTAAACACTCTCTCTTTCTTTCCTATCACAAAACCTTCTTTCTAGATTATTGTAGGAAGAAGAATGTGCACTAGTTCTTTAACACATAAGAAGAATATACTTTGCTTCAGACTGAGAGTTAAAGCAGATTTGCTGTAAATCATGTCTGGAATATATGGCGTTCTCCAGTTCCTTCAGCTTCACTGGACACATCTTGATTTTCTCAAAAGTTTTTAATTCCCTGAGCTTTATCATATATGCTTTCAGCCAGTTCCTTCAGCTTCACTGGACGCTTCTTCGTTTTCTCAACTGTTTTTAATTCCCTGAGTTTTATCATATATGTTGCAATTCCATCAGTTATCTCATGCTGTGAGTGTTAAGGCAGTCAGTCTAACTTGTTAGAAACATGCTTTCTTAACGGCAGTGAGAACATACATCCGTTCCTTAACCATTCAGTGAAATATACTTCATTTTAAGCTGATTCATTGCAAATGGCTTCTACAGAACATGGAAGTCATTACGGACTGGAAGTTGATGATAGGAGTGTGAGGATGCATGCAAACCCCGTCTCTTTCTTTCCTATATGAAACCTTCTTTCTAGATGACTATAGGAAGAAGAACGTGCACTAGTTCTTTAACACATAAGAAGAAACAAATACTCTGCTTCAGACTGAGTGTTAAAGCAGATTAGCTGTAAATCGCGTCTGTAATATATGCCATTCTCCACTTAGGACAGCTTGACTGGATGCATCTTCTTTTTCTCCACTGTTTTCAATTCCCTGAGTTTTATCATGTATGCTTTCATTTCCCTCAGTTAACGAAAGGTGTGAGTGTTAAGGAAGGCAGTTAAACTTGTTACAATTCTTTCTTAGATGTAGTGAATATATGCATTAGTTCCTGAAGCATTCAGTGAAATATACTTCAGTTTAAGCTGATTCATTGCATTTGCTTCTACAAAACAGGGCAGTCTGTATGGACTGGAACTTGATGATAGGAGTGTGAGGATGCATGCAAACACTGTCTCTTTCTTTCCTACATGAAAATCTTCTTTCTAGATGATTGTAGAAAGAAGTTACACTAGTTCTTTAACACATAAGAATAAACAAATACTTTGCTTCAGACCCAGAGTTAAAGCAGAATAGCTGTAAATCGCATCTGTAATGCATGGCAGTCTCCAGTTACTACAGCTTGACTGGAGGCATCTTCGTTGTCTCAACTGTTTTTAATTCCCTGAGTTTTATCATATATGCTTTCAATACCATCAGGTAACTAATGCTCTGAGTATTAACGCAGCCTGTCTAACTTGTTAGAAACATGCTTTCTTAATGGCAGTGAGAACATACATTAGTCCCTTAAGCATTCAGTGAAATATACTTCAGGTTAAGCTGATTCATTATAAATGCCTTCTATAAAACATGGCCGTCTCTAGTGAGAGGAACGTGGTGATAAGTGTGTGAGGATGCATGCAAACAAAGTCTCTTTCTTTCCTACATGAAATCCTTCTTTCTAGATGATTGTAGGAAGAAGAACATGCACTAGTCCTTTAACACATAAGAAGAAACACATACTTTGCTTCAGACCAAAAGTTAAAGCACATTAGCTGTAAATAGCGTCTGTAATACATGGCATTCTCAGTTCGTTCAGCTTCACTGGACCTATCTTCGTTTTCTCAACTGTTTTTAATTCCCTGAGTTTTATCATATATGCTTTCAATTCCGTCAGTTAAATAATGCTGTGAGTGTTAAAGCAGCCAGCCTAACTTGTTAGAAACATGCTTTCTTAAGGGCATTGAGAACGATTGTTCCTTAAGCGTTCAGTGAAATATGCTTCAGTTTAACCTGATTCATTGCAAATGGCTTCTATAAAACATGGCAGTCTCTACAGACTGGAACTTGACGACAGGTGTGTGAAGATGCATGTAAACACTGTCTCTTTCTTTCCTATATGAAAACCTTGTTTCTAATTGATTGTAGGAAGAAGAACGTGAACTAGTCCTTTAACACATAAGAAGAAACAAATACTTTGCTTCAGACCAAGAGTTAAAGCACATTAGCTGTAAATCGCATCTGTAATACACAGTGTTCTCCAGTTCATTCAGCTTTACTGGACCCATCTTAGTTTTCTCAACTGTTTTTAATTCCCTGAGATTTATCATATATGCTTTCAATTCCGTCAGTTAACTAATGCTGTGAGTGTTAAGGCAGCCAGTCTAACTTGGTAGAAACATGCTTTCTTAATGGCAGTGAGAACATACATTAGTCCCTTAAGCATTCAGTGCAATATACTTCAGTTTAAGGTGATTCATTGCAAATGGCTTCTATAAAACATGGCACTCTCTAGTGAGAGGATCTTGATGGTAGGAATGTGAGCATGCATATAAACACTGTCTCTTTCTCTCATAACAGAAAAACACTGTCTCTTTCTCTCATAACAGAAAACCTTCTTTCTAGATGATTGTAGGAAGAAGAATGTGCACTAGTTCTTTAACACCTAGGAAGAAACAAATACTTTGCTTCATACCGAGAGTTAAAGCAGATTAGCTGTAATTCGCATCTGTAACACATGGCGTTTTCCAGTTCCTTCAGTTTCACTGGAGGCATCTTCGTTTTCTCAACTGTTTTTAATTCCTTGAGCTTTATCATATATGCTTTCAATGCTGTGAGTGTTAAAGCAGCCAGTCTAACTTTTTAGAAACCTGCTTTCTTTTTTTTTTAAATTTTTTTTTATTAATTTTATTTATTTCCGTATGTGTATGAATGTACTGTCTGCATGCAAGTCTGTGCACCCGTGTCGTGCAATGCCGCGGAGGTCAGAAGAGGGTCTCGGATTCCCCTGGAACTGGAGTTCTCCTGGAATTGGAGTTTCAGACGGTTCTCGGTCGCCATGTGGGTGCTGGGGATCGAACCCGGGTCCTCTGTAAGAGCGGTCAGTGCTCTTAACCGCTAGGCCATCTCTCCAGCCCCAGAAACCTGCTTTCTTAACAGCAGTGAGAACATACATTAATTGCTTAAGCGTTCAGTGAAATATACTTCAGTTCAAGCTGATGCATTGCAATGGCTTCTATAAAACATGGCAGTCTCTAGTGAGAGGAACTCGACGATAGGAGTATGAGGATGCATGCAAACACTGTCTCTTTCTCTCCTAACAGAAAACCTTCTTTCTAGATGATTGTAGGACAAACAACGTGCACTAGTTCTTTAACACATAAGAAGAAATGAACACTTTGCTTCAGACAGAGAGTTAAAGCAGATTAGCTGAAAATCAAGTCTGTAATACATGGCGTTCTCCAGTTACTACAGCTTGAATGGACGCATCTTCGTTTTGTCAACTGTTTTTAATTCCCTGAGTTTTATCATATATGCTTTCATATCCCTCAGTTATCAAAAGTTGTGAGTGTTAAGGAAGGCAGTCAAACTTATTAGAATTCTTTCTTAGAGGCAGTGAGTACATAAATTAGTGCCTTAAGGGATCAGTGAAATATACTTCAGTTTAAGCTGACTCATTCCAAATGGCTTCTATAAAACATGGCAGTCTCTACAGACTGGAACTTGATGATAGTTGTGTGAGGATGCATGCAAACACTGTCTCTTTCTTTCCTATATAAAAACCTTCTTTCTAGATGATTGTAGGAAGAAGAACGTGCACTAGTTCTTTAACACATAAGAAGAAACACATACTTTCCTTCACACTGAGTGTTAAAGCAGATTACCTGTAAATAGCGTTTGTAATACATGGCGTTCTCCAGTTCCTTCAGCTTACTGGACGCATCTTCCTTTTCTCAACTCTTTATAATTCCCTGAGTTTTATCACATATGCTTTCAATTCCGTCAGTTAACTAATGCTGTGAGTGTTAAGGAAGGCAGTCAAAATTGTGAGAATTCTTTCTTAGAGGCAGTGAGTATATACATTAGTTCCTTAAGGGTTCAGTGAAATATACTTCAGTTTAAGCTGATTCATTGCAAATGGCCTCTACAAAACATGGCAGTCTCTAGTGACTGGAAGTTGGTGATAGGAGTGTGAGGATGCATGGAACACTGTCTCTTTCTTTCCTATTACAAAACCTTTGTAGATGATTGTAGAAAGAAGAAAGTGCACTATTTCATAACACATAAGAAGATACACATACCTTGCTTCCAACACAGAGTTAAATCAGATTATATATAGATCCCATCTGTAATACATGGCACTCTCCACTTACTACAGCTTGACTGAATGCATCTTCGTTCTCTCAACAGTTTTTAATTCCCTGAGTTTTATCATATATGCTTTCAATTTGTCAGTTAACTAATGCTGTGAGTGTTAAGGCAGCCAGTCTAACTTGTTAGAAACATGCTTTCTTAAGGGCAGTGAGAACGTACATTAGTTCCTTAAGTGTTCAGTGAAATATAATTCAGTTTAAGCTGATTCATTGCAAATGGCTTCTATAAAACATGCAGTCTCTATGGACTGGAACTTGATGACAGGTGTGTGAGGATGCATGTAAATACTGCCTCTTTCTTTCCTATATGAAAACCTTGTTTCTAATTGGTTGTAGGAAGAAGAACGTGCACTAGTTCTTTAACACATAAGAAGAAACAAATAATTTGCATCAGACAGAGGGTTAAAGCAGATTAGCTGTAAATCCCATCTGTAATACATAGCCTTCTCCACTTCCTTCAGCTTCACTGGACACATCTTCGTTTTCTCAACTCTTTTTAATTCCCTGAGTTTTATCATATATGTGCTCCATTCCATCAGTTAACGAAAGGTGTGAATGTTAAGGAAGGCAGTCAAACTTTTTGAAACATGCTTTCTTAGAGGCAGTGAGACCACACATTAGTTCCTTACGCCTTCATTGAAATATACTTCAGTTTAAGCTGATTCATTGCAAATGGCTTCTAGAAAACATGGCAGCCTCTAGTGACTGGGAGTTGGTAATAGGAGTGTGAGGATGCATGCAAACACTGTCTCTTTCTTTCCTATATGAAAACCTTCTTTCTAGATGATTGTAGGAAGTAGAACGTGCACTAGTTTTTAACACATAAGAAGAAACAAATACTTTGCTTCAGACCGAAAGTTAAAGCAGATTCGCCGTAAATCGTGTCTGTAATACATGGCGTTCTTCAGTTACAACAGCTTGACTGGACGCATCTTCATTTTCTCAACTGTTTTTAATTCCCTGAGTTTTATCATATATGCTTTCATTTCCCTCAGTTAACGAAAGGTGTGAGTGTTAAGGAAGGCAGTCAAACTTGTTAGAATTCTTTCTTAGAGGCAGTGAGTACATACATTAGTTCCTTAAGCGATCAGTGAAATATACTTCAGTTTAAGCTGATTCATTGCAAATGGCTTCTAGAAAACATGGCAATCTCTAGTGACTGGAAGGTGGTGATAGGAGTGTGAGGTTGCATGCAAACACTGTCTCTTTACATCCTATATGAAAACCTTCTTTCTAGATGATTGTAGGAAGAAGAACATCAACCAGATCTTTACCTCATAAGAAGAAACACATACTTTGCTTCAGACAGAGAGTTAAAGCATATTAGCTATAAATAGCATCTGTAATACATGGTGTTCTCCAGTTCCTTCAGCTTCACTGGACGCATCTTTGTTTTCTCAACTCGTTATACTTCACTGAGTTTTATCATATATGCTTTTGATTCTGTCAGTTAACTAACGCTGTGAGTGTTAAGGCAGCCAGTCTAACTTGTTAGAAACATGCTTTCTTAATGGCAGTGAGAACATGCATTAGTTCCTTAAGCATTTAGTGAAATATATTTCAGTTTAAGCTGATTCATTGCAATGGCTTCTATAAAACATAGCAGTCTCTAGTGAGAGGCACTTGATGAAAGGAGTGTGACGATACATGCAAACACTGTCTCTTTCTCTCCTAAAAGAAAACCTTCTTTCTAGATGATTGTAGGATGAACAATGTGTGCCAGTTCGTTAACACTTAAGAAAAAAAATACTTTGCTAAAGACCTAGAATTAAAGCAGATTAGCTGAAAATCAGGTCTGTAATACATGGACTTCTCCAGTTACTACAGCTTGACTGGACACATCTTTGTTTTATCAACTGTTTTTAATTCCCTGAGTTTTAGCATATATGCTTTCAATTCCATCAGTTAACTAATGCTGTGTTAAGGCAGCCAGTCTAACTTGTGCTTTCTAAATGGCAGTGAGAATATACATTAGTTCCTTAAGTGTTCAGTGAAATATACTTCAGTTTAAGCTGATTCATTGCAAATGTCTGTGAGTGTTAAGGAAGGCATGCAAATATTGTCTAGCCCCGTCTTGTTAGAAACGTGATTTCTTAGAAACAGTAAGAACATCCATTAATTCCTTAATAGTTCAGTGAAATATACTTCAGTTTAAGCTGATTCATTGCAAATGTCTTCTATAAAACATGGCCATCTCTAGTGGCTGGAACTTGATGATATGAGTGTGAGGATGCATGCAAACACTTTCTCTTTCATTCCTATATGAAAACCTTCTTTCTAGATGATTGTAGGAAGAATAAGGTATAGTAGTTCTTTAACACATAAGAAGCATATACTTAGCTTCAGGCAGAGAGTTAAAAGCACATTAGGTATAAATCACATTTGTAATACATGACTTTCTCCAGCTCTTTCATCTTGACTGGAAACATCTTTGTTGTCTCAACTGTTTCTAATTCCCTGAGTTTTATCATACATACTTTGATTTCTATCAGTTAAGTAATGATGTGTATGGATACACTGTCTTTTTCTTTCCCATTAGAAACCTTCTTTCTAGATGATAGGAAAAAGAACGTGCACTACTTCTTTAACACATAAGAAGAAACAAATACTTTGCTTCAGGTGGAGAGGTAAAGCAGATTAGCTGTAAATTGCTTCTCTAATGCTTGGAGGTCTCCTTCAGCTTGAAAGGAAGCATCTTTGCTATCTCAACTGTTGTAAATTCTTTGTGTTTTATCATATATGCTTTGAATTCCATTAGTTCACTAATGCTGTGAGTGTTAAGCAAGGCATCCAAATATTGTCTAGTCCCTTCTTGTTAGAAACGTTCTTTCTTAGAAACAATAGGAACATCCATTAATTCCTTGAGAGTTCAGTGAAATATACTTCAGTTTAAGCTGATTCATTGCAAATGGCTTCTATAAAACATGGCCGTCTCTAGTGAATGGAACTTGATGATAGGAGTGTCAGGATGCATGCACACTGTCTCTATCATTCCTATATGAAAACCTTCTTTCTATATGATTGTAGGAAGAAAAACATGCTAGTATTCTTTAAAGAAAGACATAGTTTGCTTCATGCCAAGAGTTAATGCAGATTAGCTGTAAATCACGTTTGTAATGCATGGAGTACACCTGTTACTTCAGCTTGACAGGATGCATCTTCGTTTTATCAACTGTTTTCAATTCCTTGAGTTTTATCATATATGCTTTCAATTCCACCATTTACCTAATGCTGTGAGTGTTAAGGAACGCATCCAAATATTGTCTAGTCCATCCTTGTTAGAAACCTGCTTTCTTAGAAATAGTAAGAACATCCATAATTTTCTTCAGAGTTCAGTGAAATATATTTCTGTTTAACCTGATTCATTGAAAATGGCTTCTATAAAACATGGCCATCTCTAGTGACTGGAATTTGGTGATAGGAGTGTGAGGATGCATGCAAACACTGTCTCTTTCATTCCTATATGAAAACCTTCTTTCTAGATGATTGTAGGAAGAAGAACGTTCACTAGTTCTTTAACACATAAGAAGAAGCAAAAACATAGCTTCAGGCTGAGAGTTAAAGCAGATTAGGTGTAAATCGCATCGGTGATACATGATGTTCTCCAGTTCTTTCAGCTTGAATGGACGCATCTTTGTTTTCTCAACTGTTGCTAATTCCCTTAGTTTTATCATATATGCTTTGACTAGAGTCGGCCATGTTTTATAGAAGCCATTAACCATGAATCAGCTTAAGGTGAAGATGAATCAGCTTAAAGTGAAGTATATTTCTTCACTTGAAGTTGATTCATGGCCAAAGGCTTCTATAAAACATGGCCAACTCTCGTGACTGGAACTTGAGGATAGGAGTGTGAGGATGCATGCAAACACTTTCTCTTTCATTCCCATATGAAAACCTTCTTATAGATGATTGTAGGAAGAAGAACATGCACTAGTTCTTTAATACATAAGATGCAAACACTTAGCTTCAGGCCGAGAGATAAAGCAGATTTGCTATAAATAGCATTTGTAACACATGGAGTTCTACTGTTACTTCAGCCTAAAAGGATGCATCTTCCTTTTCTCAACTGTTTTCAATTCCTTGATTTTTATCATATATGCTTTCAATTCCATCAGTTAACTAATGCTGTGAGTGTTAAGGAAGGCATCCAAATAAATATTGGCTAGTCCTTTCTTGTTAGAAACGTGCTTTCTTACAAACAGTAAGAACACCCATTAATTCCATCAGAGTTCAGTAAAATATACTTCAATTTAACCTGACTCATTGCAAATGGCTTCTATAAAACATGGCTGTCTCTAGTGACTGGAACTTGATGGTAGGAGTGTGAGGATGCATGCAAACACTGTCTCTTTCATTCCTATATGAAAACCTTCTTTCTAGATGATTGTAGGAAGAATGATCACTAGTTCTTTAACACATAAGAAGCAAATACTTAGCGTGAGGCCAAAAGTTAAAGCAGATTAGATGTAAATCCCGTCTGTAATATATGACGTTCTCCAGTTTTTTCAGCTTGACTGGACACATCTTTGTTTTCTCAACTGTTTCTAATTCCCTGAGTTTTATCATAAATATTTTGATTTCCATCAGTTAACGCTGTGTATGCAAACACTGTCTTTTCCTTTCCTATTGGAAATCTTTTTTCTAGATGATAGGGGAAAAAAACGTGCACTACTTCATTAAGACATAAGAAGAAACAAATACTTTGCTTCAGGTGGAGAGGCAAAGCATATTAGCTGTAAATAGCTTCCTTAATACATGGAGGTCTCCTCTTCAGCTTGAAAGGACGCATCTTCATTTTCTCAACTCTTTCTAATTCCATGAGTTTTATCATCCATGCTTTGACTAGATTCAGCCATGCTTTATAGAAGCCATTGCCATGAATCAGCTTAACTTCATTTTAAGCTGATTCATGGCCAATGGCTTCTATAAAACATGGCTGCCTCTAGTGACTGGAACTTGATGATAGGAGTGTGAGGATGCATGCAAACACTGTCTCTTTCTTTCTTATTAGAAAACCTTCTTTCTAGATGCTTGTAGTAAGAAGAACGTGCACTAGTTCTTTCACACATAGGAAGAAACACATACTTTGCTTCAGGCCGAGAGTTAAAGCAGATTAGCTGTAAATAGCATTTGTAATGCATGGAGTTCTCCTGTTACTTCAGCTTGAAAGGATGCATCTTCGTTTTCTCAACTGTTTTCAATTCCTTGAGCTTTATCATACATGCTTTTATTTCCATCAGTTAACTAAGGCTCTGAGTGTTAAGCAAGGCATCCAAATATTGTCTAGTATCTTCTTGTTAGAAACGTGCTTTCTTAGAAATAGTAAGAACATCCATTAATTCCTTCAGAGTTCAGTGAAATATACTTCAGTTTAAGCTGATTCATTGCAAATCTCTTCTATAAAACATGGCCTTCTCTAGTGACAGGAAATTGATGATAGGACTGTGAGGATGCATGCAAACACTGCCTCTTTCTTTCCTATTAGAAAAACTTCTTTCTAGATGCTTGTAGTAAGAAGAATGTGAACTAGTTCAGGCCGAGAGTTAAAGCAGATTAGGTGTAAAGTGCATCTGTGATACATGACGTTCTCTACTTCTTTTAGCTTGATGGGATGCATCTTCGTTTTCTCAACTGTTTCTAATTCCCTGAGTTTTATCATATATGCTTTGACTAGGGTCGGACATGTTTTAGAGAACCCATTGGCCATGAATCACTTCAAGCTGATTCATGGCCAATGGCTTCTATAAAACAAGGCTGCCTCTAGTGACTGGAACTTGATGATAGGACTGTGAGGATGCATGCAAACACTGTCTCTTTCTTTCCTATATGAAAACCTTCTTTCCAGATGATTGTAGGAAGAAGAACGTGAACTAGTTCTTTAACTCATAAGAAGAAACACATACCATGCTTCAGGCCGAGAGTTAAAGCAGATTAGATGTAAATCACATTTGGAATGCATGGAGTTCTCCTGTTACTTCAGCTTGAAAGGACGCATCTTCATTTTCTCAACTGTTTTCAATTCCTTGAGTTGTATCATATATGCTTTAATTTCAATCAGTTAACTAACTCTGTGAGGGTTAAGGAAGGAATCCAAATATTGTCTGGTCCCTTCTTGTTAGAAACGTGCTTTCTTTGAAACAGTAAGAACATCCATTAATTCCTTCAGAGTTGAGTGAAATATACTTCATTTTAAGCTGATTCTTTGCAAGTTGTTTCTTTTTTATTATTCATGCTTTGTGTATTTCATACATCATTTTGCAATTCAGTTCAGGCATATATCCCCTTACCTTCCCCCCACCCCACCCCTACCCATCCCAGATCATGCATTCTGCCATATCTTTTCTGCATCTTTCTGGGTTTTTTTGTTTTGTTTTGTTTTGTTTTCATTTTTTAACAATAAGTGATAATTTGTGAGTATAAGCATTCTTCATGTAAAACCAATTTGCAAGCAGTTGTGCCCAAACCCACACAGCTCATGGGTCCCACCATCCAGCAGGGGGGGCTTGTATATTCAATCAAGTTGATCAAATGTGTGTCCAGTCTATATTGTTGTAGTTTCACCATTCACCCCAATCGCAGCCCTTACATTCTACCATGCCCCCTCTTCCGCAGATTGTTCCCTAGGCTTAGAAAAGGGGCACAGGTGGATGAGAAGCAAAACAGTCTACTTTCTCTGGAGCTGTTGTCTTGGTCTCTAGTCAATTCTGGCTGTTTTCTTTCATGGGCTGCCAGCTTGTCCAGGCATAACCTTTCGATCCTACTAATGAAGCACATGCAATTAGATATATAGGTATTTAAACAGTATAATATATAGCCTTTCGATCCTACTAATGAAGCACACGCAATTAGATATATAGGTATTTAAACAGTACTAATTGTTATGGTAGGTTACTTTGGTATAGACACAGATGTTTGGATGGTATGTTAATCCATGAATTACATTTTCTTCTGTTAAGTATGACAGGGTCTTCGTGTGGTTTATAACATCTCCTAACCATTAGAGGATGTAAGCTTGTGGCATCAGCCGTGGGTTATTCCTCCAAGGAGAGAGCTAATAGCCAATTAGATTTGGGATATACAGACATATGGCTGCCACTGCTGCACAGTATTTCCAGGCAGATGAGGTGTAGCTGGTGCTGACGGAGGAGTCTTGCTTGACTCAAGGAGACCTATATTTGCTTTATTGGTTTAGTGGCCTTTGGTAACACTCTCTGGCATTCCAGAGACCATCTGTATACTTGCAAGTGCGGTCTCCATACATCTTTCCCATGTTTATATCAGGTCTTCAACAGCAGGGCCTTATCGCCTCTCTTCCTGCAGATATCCCAGTTTGGAGGCAAGGAGCCTTTACCTTTTGTGGGGGCTTGGATCCCCTGGCCAACATCTCCTTGGTAGAATAATCCATTGTTGATGTCAGAGCTCCTGTATTAATATATTTTGTTTAAGTGCATAGCTTAAGGAGACTTTAGCATTATATTTGGTTCTGAATAGAGAATAATCCTTTTCACAGTTTCTATGTCCATTAGTCAATTAAAGAAGGCAGTTTTACTGATTTTACAAGAGAATACCTCTATAACAGCTGGCTCCAATCTACAGCTGGAGAACGACCTCATCATCATCATATTTCTCCTTATTCTATGGGGGGGAGTTAAGAAAGTCTCTTGTATTAAAACCTTTGCGGCACCTAGAAGGTAAGCTTCGTTAGGATTCATTAAAAATAGTTGTTACTAGTAGGATCCACAGAGGGGCCTGATGTCTGCAGCAATCTGAGGCATTTCTTCCCTTCAATGCCCAGAGGAGTCAATCCTTCTGCTGGCACTTTCTGGTACATCCTACTCACTGCAAAGCTGCATTTTCTTTCTCAGCCATTAAGTTGGTGATACTCTGGCCTGTTGAAACATACAAATCCTTTCCCATAGTTAGTTTTAAGATTTGGATTGCAAGGTTTTTTGACAAAAAGTTTTCGTATCTATCTATATCCCCCTTTTTTATTTTAGGTTTTTATTTTTGACCCATGAGTCTCAAAAAAGCAGTTGTATTATATATACCTGTAGGGTGGAATCAAGGCACAGATTTCATCAAGGTCACCCATGCTGTTTTGGGTTACCGTATGTGATTAACTTGGGAAACAAACTTTATTTTTAAATTAAATCATCTTATAAGTGAAAGAGATTGCTACCAGGTGATACTATATGACAGCAAAATTATAGAGAACATATGTTTATACCAATCCCAAGGTAATTAATGCAAATTGTTTCTATAAACCTGGCCATCTCAAGTGACTAGAACTTGATGATAGGAGTGTGAGGATGCATGCAACCACTGTCTCTTTCATTTCTATATGAAAACCTTCTTTCTAGATGATTGTAGGAAGAAGAACATGCACTAGTTTTTAACACATAAGATGAAGCAAATACTTAGCATCAGGCCACGAGTTAAAGCAGATTAGGGGTAAATCAGGTCTGTAATACATGATGTTCTCCAATTCTTTCAGCTTGACTGGAAGCATCTTTGTTTTCTCAAGTGTTTCTAATTCCCTGAGTTTTATCATATATACTTTGATTTCCGTCAGTTAATTAATGCTGTGTATGCAAACACTGTCATTTTCTTTCCTATTAAAAACCATCTTTCTAGATGATAGGAAAAAGAATTTGCACTACTTCATTAACACATAAGAATAAACAAATATTTTGCTTCAAGTGGAGAGGTAAATCAGATTAGCTGTAAATAGCTTCCTTAATGCATGGAGGTCTCCTGTTACTTCAGCTTGAAAGAACACATCATCGTTTTCTCAACTGTTGTAAATTCCTTGAGTTTTATCATATATGCTTTCAATTCCATTAGTTCACTAATGCTGTGATTGTTAAGCAAGGCATCCAAATATTGTCTAGTCCCTTCTTGTTAGAAACGTGCTTTCTTAGAAATAGTAAGAACATCCAATAATTCCTTCAGACTTCAGTGAAATATACTTCAGTTTAAGCTGATTCATTGCAAATGGCTTCTATAAAACATGGCCGTCTCTAGTGACTGGAACTTGGTGATAGGAGTGTGAGGATGTATGCAAACACTGTCTCTTTCATTCCTATATGAAAACCTTCTTTCTAGATGATTGTAGGAAGAAGAATGTGCACTAGTTCTTTAACACATAAGAAGAAGAAAACACTTAGCGTGAGGCAGAGAGTTAAAGCAGATTAGGTGTAAATCACCTCTGTAATAGGTGACTTTCTCCAGTTCTTTCAGCTTGACTGGACGCATCTTCGTTTTCTCAACTATTTCTAATTCCCTGAGTTTTATCATATATTCTTTGACTAGAGTCGGCCATGTTTTATAGAAGCCATTGTCCATGAATCAGCTTAAGTTGAAGATGAATCAGTTTAAAGTGAAGAAATATACTTCACTTTAAGCTGATTCATGGCCAATGGCTTCTATAAAACATGGCTGGGGCTGGAGAGATGGCCTAGCGGTTGAGAGCACCGACTGCTCTTGCAGAGGACCCAGATTCGATCCCCAGCACCCACATGGCAGCTGAGAACCGTCTGGAGCTCCAATTCCAGGAGAACTCCAGTTCCAGGGGAATCCGAGACCCTCTTCTGAACTCCACGGTGTTGCACGACACAGGTGCACAGACTTGCATGCAGACAGTACATTCATACACATACAGAAATAAATAAAATTAATAAAAAAAAATAAAAAAAAAACATGGCCGACTCTAGTGACTGGAACTTGATGATAGGCGTGTGAGGATGGATCCAAACACTGTCTCTTTCTTTCATATATGAAAACCTTCTTTCTAGATGATTGTAGGAAGAAGACGGTGCATGAATTCTTTAACAAATAAGAAGCAAATACTTAGCTTCAGGCAGAGAGTTAAAGCAGATTAGATGTAAATCGCTTCTGTAATGCATGGAGGTCTCCTGGTACTTCAGCTTGAAAGGACGCATCTTCATTTTCTCAACTGTTTCTAATTCCATGAGTTTTATCATACAAGCTTTGACTAGATTCGGCCATGCTTTCTAGAAGCCATTGCCATGAATCAGCTTAACTTCATTTTAAGCTGATTCATGGCCAATGGCTTCTATAAAACATGGCCGCCCCTAGTGACTGGAACTTGATGATAGGAGTGTGAGGATGCATGCAAAAACTGTCTCTTTCTTTCCTATTAGAAAACCTTCTTTCTAGATGCTTTTAGTAAGAAGAACGTGCACTAGTTCTTTATCACCTAAGAAGAAACACATACTTTGCCTCAGGCCTAGAGTTAAAGCAGATTAGCTGTAAATCACGTTTGTAATGCATGGAGTTCTCCTGTTACTTCAGCTTGAAAGGACACATCTTTGTTTTCTCAACTGTTTTCAATTCCGTGAGTTTTATCATATGTGCTTTCAATTCCATCAGTTAACTAAGGCTGTGAGTGTGAAGGAAGGCATCCAATTATTGTCTATCCCCTTCTTGTTAGAAACGTGATTTCTAAGAAACAGTAAGAACAGCCATTGATTCCTTCATAGTTCAGTGAAATAAACTTCAGTTTAAACTGATTCATTGCAAATGGCTTCTATAAAACATGGCAATCTCTAGTGACTGGAACTTGATAATAGGAGTGTGAGGATGCATGCAAACAATGTCTCTTTCATTGCTATATGAAAAACTTCTTTATAGATGATGGTAGGAAGAAGAACATGCACTAGTTCTTTAACACATAAGAAGCAAATACTTAGCTTCACGCCCAGAGTTAAAGCAGATTAGGTGTAAATCGCATCCTTAATACATGACGTTCTCCAGTTCTTTCAGCTTGACTGGATGCATCTTCATTTCCTCAACTGTTTCTAATTCCCTGAGTTTTATCATATATGCTTTGACTAGGGTCGGCCATGTTTTATAGAAGCCATTGGCCATGAATCACAGCTGCTGGTTCGTGGCCAATGGCTTCTACAAAACACGGCCCACGCTAGTGACTGGAACTTGATGGTAGGAGTGTGAGGATGCATGCAAACACTGTCTATTTCTTTCCTATATGAAAACCTTCTTTCTAGATGATTATAGGAAGAAGAATGTGCACTAGTTCTTTAACACATAAGAAACACATACTTTGCTTCAGACCGAGAGTTAAAGCAGATTAGGTGTAAATCACGTCTGTAATACATGACATTCTCCAGTTCTTTCAGCTTGACTGGATGCATCTTCGTTATCTCACCTATTTCTAATTTCCTGAGTTTTATCATATATGCTTTGACTAGAGTCAGCCATGTTTTATAGAATCCATTGGCCAAGAATCAGCTTAAAGTGAAAAAATATACTTCAATTGAAGCTGATTCATGGCCAATGATAGGAGTGTGAGGATGGATACAAACACTGTCTCTTTCTTTCCTATAGAAAAACATTCTTTCTAGATGATTGTAGGAAGAAGAACGTGCACTAGTTCTTAGCACATAAGAAGAAACACATACTTTGCTTCAGCCCACGAGTTAAAGCAGATTAGCTGTAAATCGCGTTTGTAATGCATGGATTTCTCCTGTTACTTCAGCTTGAAAGGACGCATCTTCACTTTCTCAACGGTTTTAATTCCTTGAGTTTTATCATATATGCTTTCAATTCCATCATTTAACTAAGGCTGTGAGTATTAAGGAAGGCATCCAAATATTGTCTAGCACCTTCTTGTTAGAAACGTGATTTCTTAGTATCATTAAGAACATCCATTAATTCCTTCATAGTTCAGTGAAATATACTTCAGTTTAAATTGATTCGTTGCAAATGGCTTCTATAAAACATGGCCATCACGAAACATGATTTCTTTTTTTTTATTTTTATTTTTATTATTTATTTTTGTATGTGTATGAATGTATTGTCTGCATGCAGGTCTGTGCACCCGTGTCGTGCAATGCCGCGGAGGTCAGAAGAGGGTGTCGGATTCCCCTGGAACTGGAGTTCTCCTGGAATTGGAGTTACAGACGGTTCTTAGCCACCATGTGGGTGCTGGGGATCGAACCCGGGTCCTCTGCAAGAGCGTCGGTGCTCTTAACCGCTAGGCTATCTCTCCAGCCCCGAAACATGATTTCTTAGAAACAGTAAGAACATCCAATAATTCCTTCATAGTTCAGTGAAATATACTTCAGTTTAAACTGATTCATTGCAAATGGCTTCTATAAAGCATGGCTGTCTCTAGTTACTGGAACTTGATGATAGGGGTGTGAGGATGCATGCAAACACTATCTCTTTCATTCCTATATGAAATTCTTCTTTCTAGAATATTGTAGGAAGAAGAACGTGCACCAGTTCTTTAACACAGAAGAGGAAGCAAATACTTAGCTTCAGGCCCAGAGTTAAAGCAGATTAGGTGTAAATCATGACCTTAATACATGACGTTCTCCAGTCCTTTCACCTTGAAAGGATGCATCTACGTTTTCTCAACTGTTTCTAATTCCCTGAGTTTTATCATAAATGCTTTGACTAGGGTTGGCCATGTTCTATAGAAGCCATTGGCCATGAATCAGCAGCTGTGATTCATGGCCAATGGCTTCTATAAAGCATGGCCGACTCTAGTGACTGGAACTTGATGATAGGAGTGTGAGGATGCATGCAAACAGTGTCTCTTTCATTCCTATATGAAAACCTTCTTTCTAGAAGATGGTAGAAAGAAGAACATGCACTAGTTCTTTAACACATAAGAAGAAGCAAATACTTAGCATGAGGCGGAGAGTTAAAGCAGATTAGGTGTAAATCACCTCTGTAATAGGTGACTTTCTCCAGTTCTTTCAGCTTGACTGGATGCATGTTCGTTTCCTCAACTGTTTCTAATTCCCTGAGTTTTATTATATATGCTTTGACTAGAGTCGGTCATGTTTAATAGAAACCATTGGCCAAGAATCAGTGTAAAGTGAAAAAATGTACTTCAATTTAAGGTGATTCATGTCCAAAGATAGTGTGAGGATGGAGGGGAACATTGTCTCTTTCTATCCTATATGAAAACCTTCTTTCTAGATGCTTGTAGTAAGAAGAACGTGCACTAGTTCTTTAACACCTAAGAAGAAACACCTACTCTACTTCAGGCCGAGAGTTAAAGCAGATCATGTGTAAATCACGACCTTAATACATGACCTTCTCCAGTTTTTTCAGCTTGACTGGACGCATCTTCTTTTTCTCAACTGTCTCTAATTCCCTGAGTTTTATCATATATGCTTTGACTGGAGTCGGCCATGTTTTACAGAATCCATTGGCCAAGAATCAGCTCGAAGTGAAAAAATATACTTCACTTTAAGCTGATTCATGGCCAAAGATAGGAGTGTGAGGATGGATGCAAACACTGTCTCTTTCTTTCCTATATGAAAACCTTCTTTCTAGATGATTGTAGGAAGAAGAACGTGCACTAGTTCTTTAACACATAAGAAGAAACAAATACATTGCTGCAGGCTGAGAGTTAAAGAAGAATAGCTGAAAATCGTGTCTCTAATACATGGCGATTTTCAGTTCCTTCATCTTAACTGTATGCATCTTCGATTTTGCAACTGATATCAATTCCTTGAGTTTTATCATATATGCTTTCAATTCCATCAGTTAACTAATGTTGTGAATGTTAAGGAAGGCATCCACATAGTGCCTACACCCTTATTCTTAGAAACTTGCTTTCTTAGAGGAAGTAAGAACATCCATTAGTTCCTTAACCATTCCATAAATTATACTTCAGTTAAAGCTGATTCATTGCGAATGGCTGCTACAAAACATGGCTGCCTCTAGGGACTGGTACTCGATGACAGAAATTTGAGGATGCATGCAAACACTGTCTCTTCCTTTACTATTAGAAAACCTTCTTTCTAGTTGATTGTAGGAAGAAGAACGTGCACTAGTTCTTTAACACACAAGAAAAAACAAATACTTTTATTCCGGTACAGAGTTAAAGCATATGAGCTCTAAATCAAATACTTTGCTTCAGGTCCAGAGTTAAAGCATATTAGCTCTACATCCGGTCTGTAATACCTGGCGTTCTCCAGTTACTTCAGCTTCAAAGGATGCATTTTCGTTGTCTGAACTGTTCTTCATTCATTGAGTTTTATCATATATGCTTTCAATTCCATCACTTAACTAATGCTTTGAGTGTTAAGGAAGGCATCCCCATATTGCCTAGTTCTTCTTGTTAGAAACTTGCTTTCGTAGAGGCAGTAAGAACATCCATTAGTTCCTTAAAACAGGTGAAGATGCATGCAAACACTGTCTCTTTCTTTCAATTCAATAAAATATACTTCAGTTTAAGCTGATTCATTGTAAATGGCTTCTACAAAACATGGCCGCCTCTAGGGACTGGAACTTGATGATAGGAGGGTGAAGATGCATACAAACACAGTCTCTTTCTTTCCTATTAGAAAACCTTTCTAGATGATTGTAGGAAGAAGAGCGTGCAGTTCTTTAACACCAAAGAAGAGTTAAATAATTTGCTTCAGGCTGAGAGTTAAAGCAGATTAGCTGTAAATTGCGTTTCTAATACCTGGCGTTTTCAAGTTCCTTCAGCTTGACTGGACGCATCTTCCTTTTCTCAACTGTTTTTAATTCCCAGAGTTTTATCATAACTAATGCTGTGCATGCAAACAGTGTCTCTTTCTTTCCTATTTGTAAACCTTTCCAGATGATTGTAGGAAGAAGAGCGTGCAGTAGTTCCTTAAAACAGAAGCAGATTAGCTCAAAATCGAGTTTGTAAAGCATGGCCTTTTCCAGTTCCTTCAGTTTGACTGGACACATCATTATTTTCTCAACTGTTTTGAATTACCTGAGATTTATCATATATGCTTTCATTTCCTTCAGTTAACTAATGCTGTCCATGCAAACATTGTCTATTTCTTTCCTATAAGAAAAAATTCTTTCTAGATGATTGTAGGAAGAATAGTGTACAGAATTTCTTTAACACAGAAGAAGAAACAAATACCTTTCTGCAAGACGAGAGTTAAAGCAGATTAGCTGTAAATCTCGTCTGTAATACATGGCGTTTTCAAGTTCCTTCAGCTTGACTGAACGTATCTACCTTTTCTCAATGGTTTTAATTCCCTGAGTTTTATCACATATGCTTTCATTTCCTTCAGTTAACTAATGTTGTGCATGCTAACACTGTCTCATTCTTTCCTATTAGAAAACCTTCTTTCTAGATGATTGTAGGAAGACGAGCATGCAGTAGTTTCTGAACACAGAAGAAACAAATACGTTGCTGCAGGCCGAGAGTTAAAGCAGATTAGATGCAAATAACATCTCTAATACATGGCATTTTCAGTTCCTTCAGCTTGACTGTATGTGTCTTCGTTTTCTCAACTGTTTTTAATTCCCTGAGTTTTATCATATATGCTTTCATTTCCTTCAGATAACTAATGCTGTGCATGCAAACAGTGTTTCATAAACCTTTCTAGATAATTGTACAAAGAAGAGCGGGCAGTGGTTCATTAAAACAGAAGCAGATTAGCTGTAAATCATGTCTGTAATACATGGCCTTTTCCAGTTCCTTCAGCTTCACTGGACGCATCTTCGTTTTCTCAACTTTTTTCAATTCCCTGAGTTTTATCATATATGCTTTCATTTCCCTCAGTTAACTAATGCTGTCCAGGCAAACTCTGTCTCTTTCTTTCCTATAGAAAAATTTGTTTCTAGATGATTATAGGAAGAAGAGCATGCAGTATTTCTTTACCACAGAAGAAGAAACAAATACCTTGCTGCAGGATGAGAGTTAAAGCAGATTAGCTGCAAATCGCGTCTCTCATCCATGGCGTTTTTCAGTACTTCAGCTTGACTGCATGCATCTTCGATTTCGAAACTGTTATCAATTCCTTGAGTTTTATCATATATGCTTTCAATTCCATCAGTTAATTAATGCTGTGAATGTAAAGGAAGGCATCCACATATTGCCTAGTCCCTTCTTGTTAGAAACTTGCTTTCTTAGAGGCAGTAAGAACATCCATTAGTTCCTTAACCGTTCAGTAAATTATACTTCAGTTAAAGCTGATTCATTGCAAATGGCTTCTACAAAACATGGCCGCCTCTAGGGACTGGAACTTGATGATAGGAGTGTGAGGATGCATGCAAACACTGTCTCTTTCTTTCCTATTAGAAAACCTTCTTTCTAGATGATTGTATGAAGAGGAGCGTGCTGTAGTTCTTTAACACAGAAGAAGAATCAAATACTTTGCTTCAGGCTGAGAGTTAAAGCAGATTAGCTGTAAACTGCGTTTCTAATACATGGCGTTTTCAAGATCCTTCAGCTTGACTGGACGCATCTTCCTTTTCTCAAATGTTTTTAATTCCCTGATTTTTATCATATATGCTTATATTTCCTTCAGATAACTAATGCTGTGCATGCAAACAGTGTCTCTTTCTTTCCTATTCGTAAACCTTTCCAGGTGATTGTAGGAAGAAGAGCGTGCAGTAGTTCCTTAAAACAGAAGCAGATTAGTTGTAAATCTCGTGTGTAATACATGGCATTTTGCAGTTCCTTCAGCGTGACTGGACGCATCTTCTTATTCTCAACTGTTTTCAATTCCCTGAGTTTTATCATATATGCTTTCATTTCCTTCAGTTTACTAATGCTGTCCATGCAAACACTGTCTCTTTCCTATTAGAAAAACTTCTTTCTAGATGATTGTAGGAAGAAGAGCATGCGTATTTGTTTCTTATTCTGTTTTAAAGAAATACTGCACGCTCTTCTTCCTAATTTCTTTAACACAGAAGAAGAAACAAATACGTTGCTGCAGGCCAAGAGTTAAAGCAGATTAGTTGTAAATCTCGTGTGTAATACATGGCGTTTTCCAGTTCCTTCAGCGTGACTGGACGCATTTTAGTATTCTCAACTGTTTTCAATTCCCTGAGTTTTATCATATATGCTTTCATTTCCTTCAGTTAACTAATCCTGTCCATGCAAACACTGTCTCTTTCTTTCCTATTAGAAAAAATACTTTCTAGGTGATTGTAGGAAGAAGAGCATGTGTATGCGTTTCTTATACTGTTTTAAAGAAATACTGCATGCTCTTATTCCTAATTTCTTTAACACAGAAGAAGAAACAAATACGTTGCTGCAGGCAGAGATTTAAAGCAGATTAGCTGTAAATCGCGTGTGTAATACATGGCGTTTTCCAGTTCCTTCAGCTTCACTGGACGCATCTACCTTTTCTCAACGGTTTTAATTCATTGAGTTTTAACATATATGCTTTCATTTCTTCAGTTAACTAATGCTGTGCATGCTAACACTGTCTCATTCTATCCTATTAGAAAACCTTCTTTCTAAATGATTGTAGGAAGATGAGCACGTAGTAGTTCCTTAACACAGAAGAAACAAATATGTTGCTGCATGCTGAGAGTTAAAGCAGATTAGCTGTAAATCGTGTCTGTCATACATGGCCTTTTTCAGTTCCTTCAGCTTGACTGGAAGCATCTTCGTTTTCTCAACTGATTTCAATTCCCTGAGTTTTTATCATATATGCTTTCATTTTCTTCAGTTAACTAATGCTCTCCCTGCAAACATTGTCTCTTTCTTTCCTATTAGAAAAACTTCTTTCTACATGATTGTAGGAAGAAGAGCTTGCAGTATTTCTTTAACACAGAAGAAGAAACAAACACGTTGCTGCAGACTGAGAGTTAAAGCAAATTAGCTGTAAATTGCATCTGTAATACATGGCGTTTTCCAGTTCCTTCAGCTTGACTGGACGCATCTACCTATTCTCAATGGTTTGATTTCCCTGAGTTGTATCACATATGCTTTCATTTCCTTCAGTTAACTAATGCTGTGCATTCAAACACTGTCTCATTCTTTCCTATTAGAAAACCTTCTTTCTAGATGATCATAGGAAGACGAGCATGCAGTAGTTCCTTAACACAGAAGAAACAAATGCTGCAGGCTGAGAGTTAAAGCAGATTAGCTTCAAATCGCGTCTAATACATGGCGTTTTTCAGTTCCTTCAGCTTGACTGTATGTATCTTCGTTTTCTCAACTGTTTTTAATTCCCTGAGATTTTTAAATATATGCTTTCATTTCCTTCAGATAACTAATGCTGTGCATGCAAACTGTGTCTCTTTCTTTAATATTCGTAAACCTTTCTAGATGATTGTAGAAAGAATAGCGTGCAGTATTTCTTTAACACAGCAGAAGAAACAAATACGTTGCTGCAGGCAGAGAGTCAAAGAAGATTAGCTGTAAATCGCATCTGTAATACATGGCGTTTTCCAGTTCCTTCAGCTTGACTGGATGCATGTACCTATTCCCAACGGTCTTAATTCCCTGAGTTGTATCACATATGCTTTAATTTCCTTCAGTTAACTAATGCTGTGATTTCAAACATTGTCTCATTCTTTCCTATTAGAAAACCTTTCTAGATGATCATAGGAAGACGAGCATACAGTAGTTCCTTAACACAGAAGAAACAAATAAGTTGCTGCAGGCCAAGAGTTAAAGCAGATTAGCTGCAAATCGCATCTCTAATACATGGCATTTTTCAGTTCCTTCAGCTTGACTGTATGCATCTTCGTTTTCTCAACTGTTTTTAATTCCCTGAGATTTTTTCATGTATGCTTTCATTTCCTTCAGGTAACTAATACTGTGCATGCAAACTGTGTCTCTTTCTTTAATATTCATAAACCTTTCTAGATGATTGTAGGAAGAAGAGCGAGCAGTATTTCTTTAACACAGAAGAAGAAACAAATACCACGTTGCTGCAGGTAGTGAGTTAAAGCAGATTAGCTGTAAATCCTGTCTGTAATATATGGCGTTTTCCAGTACCTTCAGCTTGACTGGACACATCTTCGTTTTCTCAACTGTTTTCAATTCCCTGAGTTTTATCATATGTGCTTTCATTTCTTTCAGTTGACTAATGCTGTCCATGCAAGCACTGTCTCTTTCTTTCCTATTAGAAAAACTTTTCTAGATGATTGTAGGAAGAAGAGCGTGCAGTATTTCCAATTCCTTCAGCTTGACTGGATGCATTTTCGTTTTCTCAACTATTTTCAATTCACTGAGCACTCCATTTTGCCCCCACACTGTTCCTTTGTTCCCTCACAGGGCTCCATTGTGTCCTCACACTGCTCCATTGTTCCCTCACAGTGCTCTATTGTGCTTGTACACTGCTCCATTGTGTCATCATACTGCTCCATTTTGCCATCACAATGCTCCATTGTGCCATCACAGTGCTCCATTGTGTCATTACGCTGCTCCATTGTGTCTTCACACTGCTCCATTGCGTCATCACACTGCTCCATTGTGTCATCACACTGCTCCATTGTGCCCTTACACAGTTCCATTGTGCCCTCACAGTGCTCCATTGTGTCATCACACTGCTCCATGTGTCATCACTCTGCTCTCTGCTCAATTGTGCCATTACACTGCTCCAGTGTGCCATCAAATTGCTCCATTGTGTCATCACACTGCTTCACTGTGCCATCACACTGCTCCTTTGTGTCATCACATAGCTCCATTGTGCCATCACACTGCTCCACTGTGTCATCACAAAGCTCCATTGTGCCATCACCCTGCTCCACTGTGTCATCACCCTACTGCACTGTGTCACATGCTGCTCCATTGTGCCATCACACTGCTCCACTGTGTCATCACACTACTTCTCTGTGTCATCACATTCTCGATTGTATCATTATGCTGCTCCCCTATGTCATCACCCTGCTCCATTGGGCCATCACACTGCTCCATTGTGCCCTCACGCTGCTCCATTGTTCCCTCACAGTGCTCCATTGTGTGCTCACACTGTGCCATTGTGCCCTCACAGTGCTCCGTTGTGCCGTCACACTTCTCCATTGTGCCCTCACACTGTTCCACTGTGTCATCACACTGCTCCTTTATGTCATCACACTGCTCCATAATGTCATCTCACTGCACCATGTGTGCTCACACTGCTGCATTTTAGTCTCACAGTGCTCCATTGTGCCCTCATACTGCATCATTGTGCACTCACACTGTTCCATTGTGCAATCACACTGCTCCATTGTTCCATCATACTGCTCCATTGTGTCATCACACTGCTCCATTGTGTCATCAAGCTGCTACCTTGTGTCATCACACTGCTCCATTGTGTCATCACACAGCTCTATTGTGTCCTCACACTGCTCCATTTTGTCCACACACTGCTCCATTGTGCCCTCACACTGTTCCATTGTGCCCTCGCACTCCTCCATTGTGCCCTCACACTGCTCCATTTTGTCCTCACACTACTCCATTGTGCCAACACTGTTCAATTTTGCCCTCACCCTGCTGCATTGTACCCTCACCCTCCTCCATAGTGCACTCACCCTGCGATATTGTATCATCACACTGCTCCATTGTGCCCTCAAACTCTTCCATTGTGCCCTCACGCAGCTCCATTTTGTCCTCACACACCTCCATTGTGCCCTCACAATGCTCAATTTTTTCCTCACACTGCTCCATTGTGTCATCACAATGCTCCATTTTGTCCACACCCTGAACCATTGTACAATCACGCTGCTCCATTGTTACCTCACAGTTCTCCAGTGAGCCATCACCCTGATCCATTTTGAAATCAGATTGTTCCTTTGCTTCATCACGCTGCTCCATTTTGTCTTCACAATGGATTGTGCCATCACACTGCTCCATTGTGCCCTCGCACTGCTCCATTGTGCCCTCACACTGCTCCATTGTGCCATCACACTCTTCCATTGTGCCCTCACAGTACTCCATTGTGCCCACACACTATTNGTGATACAACTCCCTGAACTCAAACCGTTGAGAATAGGAACATGTGTCCAGTGAGGCTGAAGGAACTGGACTTGGAAAAGGCCATGTATTACAGACGCTATTTACAGCTAATCTGCTTTACCTCTCTGCCTGCAGCAACGTGTTTGTTTCTTCTTCTGTGTTAAAGAAATACTGCACGCTCTTCTTCCTACAATGATCTAGGAAACTTTTTCTAATAGGAAAGAAAGAGATCCTGTTTGCACAGACAGCATTAGTTATCTGAAGGAAATGAAAGCATATGTGATACAAGTCACTGAAATAAAACCGTTGAGAATACGAAGAAGAGGCCAGCGCTTCTAATAGGAATTGAAAGAGACAGTGCTAATGTTGTCTGTGCAAACACGGTCTCTTTATTTCCTATTAGTTAACTGAAGGAAATGAAACCATATGTGATACAACTCACTGAATTAAAACCGTTGAGAATATGAAGATGCGTGCAGTCAAGCTGAAGGAACTGGAAAATGCCATGCATTACAGAAGCTATTTACAGCTAATCTGCTTTAACTCTCTGCCTGCAGCAACGTATTTGTTTCTTCTGTGTTAAGGAACTCATGCATGGTAGTCTTCTTACAATCATCTAGAAAGAAGGTTTTCTAATAGGAAAGAATGAGACAGTGTTTGAATGCACAGCATTCGTTAACTGAAGGAAATGGAACCATATGTGATAAAACTCAAGGAATTAAAACCGTTGAGAATTCGAAGATGTGTCCAGTCAAGCTGAATGAACGCCATGTATTACAGAGGCGATTTACAGCTAATCTGCTTTAACTCTCACCCTGCAGCAACATATTTGTTTCTTCTGAGTTAAGAAACTACTGCAGTTTCGTCTTCTTACAATCATCTAAAAAGAAGGTTTTCTAGTAGGAAAGAATGAGACAGTGTTTGAATGCACAGCATTAGTTAACTGAAGGAAATGAAAGCATATGTGATAAAACACAGGGAATTAAAACCGTTGAGAATACGAAGATGCGTGCAGTCAAGCTGAAGGAACTGGAAAACGCCATCTATTACAGAGGCGATTTACAGCTAATCTGCTTTAACTCTCGGCCTGCAGCAACATATTTGTTTCTTCTGAATTAATAAACTACTGCATGCTCGTATTCTTACAATCATCTAGAAAGAAAGTTTTCTAGTAGGAAAGAATGAGACAGTGTTTGAATTTACAGCATTAGTTAACTGAAGGAAATGAAAGCATATGTGATACAACTCAGGGAATTAAAACCGTTGAGAATATGAAGATGCGTCAAGTCAAGCTGAATGAACTGGAAAACGACATTGTATTACAGAGGCGATTCCTTCAGTTAAATGCACAGAATTAGTTAACTGAAGGAAATGAAAGCACATGTGATACAACTCAAGGAATTAAAACCGCTGAGAACAGGAAGATGCCTGCAGTCAAGCTGAAGGAACTGGAAAACGCTATGTATTACAGAGGCGATTTACAGCTAATCTGCTTTAACTTTCGGCCTGCAGCAACGTATTTGTTTCTTCTGAGTTAAGAAACTACTGCATGCTCATCTTCTTACAATCATCTAGAAAGAAGGTTTTCTAGTAGGAAAGAATGACACAGTGTTCGAATGCACAGCATTAGTTAACTGAAGGAAAAGAAAGCATATATGATACAACTCAGGGAATTAAAACTGTTGAGAATACGAAGATGCATGCAGTCAAGCTGAAGGAACTAGAAAACGGCATTTATTACAGACGCGATTTACAGCTAATCTGCTTTACCTCTCGGCCTACAACAATGTGTTTGTTTCTCTTCTGTGTTAAAGAAATACTGCACACTCTTCTTCCTACAATCATCTAGAAACGTTTTTCTAATAGGAAAGAAAGAGACAGTGTTTGCATGGACAGCATTAGTTAACTGAAATAAATGAAAGCAAAAGTGATACAACTCACTGAATTAAAACCCTTGAGAATACGAAGATGCGTCCAGTCAAGCTGAAGGAACTGGAAAACGCCATGTATTACAGAGGCGATTTACAGCTAATCTACTTTAACTCTCAGCCTGCAGCAACGTGTTTGTTTCTTCTCAGTTAAGAAACTACAGCGTGCTCGTCTTCTTACAATCATCTAGAAAGAATGTTTTCTAGTAGGAAAGAATGAGACAGTGTTTGAATGCACAGCATTAGGTAACTGAAGGAAAAGAAAGCATATGTGATACAACTCAGGGAATTACAACCAATGAGAATACGAACATGCGTCCAGTGAGACTGAAGGAACTGGATTTCGAAAAGGCCATGTATTACACACGCGATTTACAGCTAATCTGCTTTACCTCTCGGCCTGTAGCAATGTGTTTGTTTCTTCTTCTGTGTTAAAGAAACACTGCACGCTCTTCCTACAATCACCTAGAAAAGTTTCTCTAGTAGGAAAGAAAGAGAGAGTGTTTGCATGGACAGCATTAGTGAAATTAAGGAAATGAAAGCATATGTGATACAACTCCCTGAACTCAAACCGTTGAGAATAGGAACATGCGTCCAGTGAGGCTGAAGGAACTGGACTTTGAAAAGGCCATGTATTACAGACGTGATTTACAGCTAATCTGCTTTACCTCTCTGCCTGCAGCAACGTGTTTGTTTCTTCTTGTGTGTTAAAGAAATATTGCACGCTCTTCTTCCTACAATGATCTAGGAAAGTTTTTCTTATAGGAAAGAAAGAGACAGTGTTTGCACAGACATCATTAGTTAACTGAAGGAAATGAAAGCATATGCGATACAAGTCACTGAACTAAAACCGTTGAGAATACGAAGATGCGGCCAGTGATTCTAATAGGAAAGAAAGAGACAGTGCTAATGTTGTCCATGCAAACACGGTCTCTTTCTTTCCTATTAGTTAACTGAAGGAAATGAAACCATATGTGATACAACTCACTGAATTAAAACCGTTGAGAATATGAAGATGCGAGCAGTCAAGCTGAAGGAACTGGAAAACGCCATGTATTACAGAGGCTACTACAGCTAATCTGCTTTAACTCTCCCCCTGCAGCAACGTATTTGTTTCTTCTGTGTTAAGGAACTCCTGCATGCTAGTCTTCTTACAATCATCTAGAAAGAAGGTTTTCTAATAGGAATGAATGAGCCAGTGTTTGAATGCACAGCATTAGTTAACTGAAGGAAATGAAAGCATATGTCATACATCTCAGGGAATTAAAACCATTGAGAATATGAAGATGCGTGCAGTCAAACTGAAGGAACTAGAAAACGGCATTTATTACAGACTCGATTTGCAGCTAATCTGCTTTATCTCTCGGCCTACAGCAACGTGTTTGTTTCCTCTTCTGTGTTAAAGAAATACTGCATGCTCTTCTTCCTACAATCATCTAGAAAATTTTTTCTAATAGGAAAGAAAGAGGCAGTGTTTGCATGGACAGCATTAGTTAACTGAAATAAATGAAAGCAAAAGTGATACAACTCACTGAATTAAAACCGTTGAGAATATGAAGATGCGTCCAGTCAAGCTGAATTTACTGGAAAACGCCATGTATTACAGAGGCGATTTATACCTAATCTGCTTTAACTCTCAGCCTGCAGCAACGAGTTTGTTTCTTCTCAGTTAAGAAACTACTGCATGCTCGTCTTCTTACAATCATCTAGAATGAAGGTTTTCTTGTAGGAAAGAATGAGACAGTGTTTGAATGCACAGCATTAGTTAACTGAAGGAAAAGAAAGCATATGTGATACAACTCAGGGAATTAAAACCGTTGAGAATACGAAGATGCGTGCAGTCAAGCTGAACGAACTGGAAAACGCCATGTATTACACACGTGATTTACAGGTAAACTGATTTAACTCATGGCCTGCAGCAATGTGTTTGTTTCTTCTTCTGTGTAAAAGAAATACTGCATGCTCTTCCTCTACAATCATCTAGAAAACTTTTTCTAATAGGAAAGAAAGAGGCAGCATTAGTTAACTGAAGGAAATGAAAGCATATGTGATACAACTCACTGAATTAAAACCTTTGATAATACAAACATGCGTCCAGTGAGGCTGAAGGAACTGGCCTTCAAAAAGGCCATGTATTACAGACGTGAATTACAGCTAATCTCCTTTTTAGTTAACTGAAGAAAAAGAATGCATATGTGATACAACACACTGAATTAAAACCGTTGAGTATACAAACACGAACTGGACTTCGAAAAGGCCATGTATTACAGACGCGATTTACAGCTAATCTCCTTTTTAGTTAACTGAAGGTAAAGAAAGCATATGTGATACAACTCTCTGAATAAAACCTTTGAGAATACGAACATGCGTCCAGTGAGACTGAAGGAACTGGACTTCGAAAAGGGCATGTATTACAGACGGGATTTACAGCTAATCTGCTTTTTAGTTAACTGAGGGAAATGAAAGCATATGTGATACAACTCACTGAATTAAAACCGATGAGAATACAAACATGCGTCCAGTGAGACTGAAGGAACTGGACTTCAAAAAGGCCATGTATTACAGAAGCGATTTACAGCTAATCTAATTTAACTCTGGACCTGCAGCAATGTGTTTGTTTCCTCTTCTGTGTAAAAGAAATACTGCATGCTCTTCTTCCTACAATCATCTAGAAAAGTTTTTCTAATAGGAAAGAAAGTGGCAGTGTTTGCATGGACAGAATTAGTTAACTGAAGGAAATGAAAGCATATGTGATACAACTAAGTGAATTAAAACCTTTGAGAATAGGAGCATGCGTCCCGTGAGACTGAACTAACTGGACTTTGAAAAGGCCATGTATTACAGACACGATTTACAGCTAATCTGTTTTTTAGTTAACTGGGGGAAATGAAAGCATATGTGATACAACTAACTTAATTAAAACCGATGAGAATACGGACATGCATCCAGTGAGACTGAAGGAACTGGACTTCGAAAAGACCATGTATTACAGACGCAATTTACAGCTAATCTGCTTTACCTCTCGGCCTGCAGGAACGTGTTCATTCATTCAGTGAGACTGAAGGAACTGGACTTCGAAAAGGCCATTCATTACAGACGCGATTTATAGCTAATCTGCTTTACCTCTCTTGCTGCAACAACGTGTTTTTTTTCTTCCGTGTTAAAGAAATACTGCACCCTCTTCCTACAATCACCTAGAAAAGTTTTTATAGTAGGAAAGAAAGAGAGAGTGTTTGCATAGACAGCATTAGTTAAATGAAGGAAATGAAAGCATATGTGATACAACTCCCTGAACTAAAACTGTTGAGAATAGGAACATGCGTCCAGTGAGGCTGAAGGAACTGGACTTGGAAAAGGCCTTGTATTACAGACATGATTTACAGCTAATCTGCTTTAACTCTCTGCCTGTATCAATGTGTTTGTTTCTTCCTCTGTGTTAAAGAAATACTGCACGCTCTTCTTCCTACAATGATCTAGGAAAGTTTTTCTAATAGGAAAGAAAGAGACACTGTTTGCACGGACAGCATTATTTAACTGAAGGAAATGAAAGCATATGTGATACAAGTCACTGAAATAAAACAGTTGAGAGTAGGATGATGTGGCCAGTGCTTCTAATAGGAAAGAAAGAGACAGTGTCAATGTTGTCCATGCGAACACGGTCTCTTTCTTTCTTATTAATTAACTGAAGGAAATGAAACCATTTGTTGTCATTGTGGTGTTCCATTTTTCCCTCACCGTCGTAAATTGTGTCATCACCCTGCTCCATTGTGTCATCCCACTGATTCGTTGTGCCATCACACTGCTCCACTGTTTCATCACACCACCCCACTGTGTCCTCGCACTAGTCCATTGTGCCCTCACACTGATCCATTGTGCTCTCCCACTGCTCCATTGTGACCACACACTGCTCCATTGTGCACTAACAGTTCTCCATTGTGATATCACACTGCTGCATTGTGTGATAAGGCTGCTCCATTGTGCCATCAAACTGCTCCATTATGTCATTTCACTGCTCCATTGTTTCATCACAGTGCTCAATTGTGCCATCACACTGCTCCACTGTGTCAACACACAGCTCCTTTGTGTCATCACAATGCTCAATTTTTCCATCAGACTACTGCATTGTGTCATCACACTGCTCCATTTTGTCATCACACTGCTATATTGTGCGAACAATTCCTCCATTGTGTCAACCCACTGCTACATTTTGCCATTACTCTGCTTCACTGTGTCATCACCATGCTCCATTTTGCCCTCACACTACCTTACTGTGTCATCACACTCCTCCATTGTGTCCACACAGTGCCATATTTTGCCCGACATTGCTCCATTGTGCCCTCACCCTGCTTCATTTTGCCTGCACACTGCTCCATTGTGTCATCGCCATGCTCCATGGTGCCCTCATACTGCCTTATTGTGTCGTCCCACTGCTCCATTGTGTCCACAGAGTGCCGCATTGTGCCTGACATTGCTCCATTGTGCCTGCACCCTGCTCCATTTTGCCCTCACTCTGCTCCATTTTGCCATCACACTGCTCCATCGTGTCATCATGCTGCTTCATTGTGTCATCACAGTGCTCCATTGTTAACTCACATTGCTCCATTGTGACCTCACAGTGCATATTTTGTCATCACACTGCTCCATTGTGGATCACACTGCTCCATTGTGTAATCACACTGCTCCATTGTGGATCACACTGCTCCATTGTGTCATCACACTGTTCCATTATTCCCTCACATTGCTTCATTGTGACCTCACAGTGCTAAATTTTGTCAACACTCTTTTCCATGTGTCATCACACTGCTCCATTTTGCCATCACCCTGTTCCATTGTGTCATCTCACTGCTCCATTGTTTCATCACAGTGCTCTATATGCAATCACACTGCTCCATTGTGTCATCACACTGCTACATTGTGCCATCACACTGCTCCATTGAGTCATCACACTGCTCCTTTGTGCCATCACACTGCTCCATTTTGCGGTCATACTGCTCAATTGTGCCATCACAATGATCCATTGTGCCATTACACTGCAACATTGTGTCATCACACTGCTCCATTTTGCCCAAACACTGCCTTATTTTGTCATCACACTGCTCCCATGTGTTATCACACGGTGTCTTTGTGCCCTCACTCTGTTCAATTGTGCCCTCACACTACTCCCTTGTGCTCTCACACTGCTCCATTGTGCCATCACAGTGCTCCATGGTTTCATCACGCTGCTCCATTTTGCCCTTATCATGCTAAATTGTATCATCACACTTCCATTGTCTCATCACACTGCTCCTTTCTGTCATCACAATGCTCAATTGTGCCATCACACTGCCTTATTGTATCATCATACTGCTTCATTGTGTATAGACAGTGACACATTGTGCCCTCACAATGCTGCATTGTGCCCTCACACTGCTCCATTTTGCCCTCACACTCCTACATAGTGCCATCACTCTTCTCCATTGTGTCATCACGCTACTCCAGTGTGTCATCACGCTGCTCCATTTTTAACACACAATGTTCCATTGTGACCTCACATTGATAAATTGTGTCATCACACTGCTCCATTGTGTCATCACAGTGCTCCATTTTATCATCACACTGCTCCATCGTGTCTTCACACTGCTCCTTTGTGTCATCATACTGCTATATTTAATCATGCTGCTCCATTGTGTCATCACACTGCTCCATTGTTCCCGCACATTGCTTCATTGTGATTTCCCAGTGCTAAATTGTGTCATCACACTGCTCCATTGTGCCATCACACTGCTCCATTGTGTCATCTCACTGCTCCATTGTTTCATCACAGTGCTCCATATGTAATCACACTGCTCCATTGTGTCATCACACTGCCCCATTGTGCCATCACACTGCTCCATTGAGTCATCACACTGCTCCATTGTGTCATCACACTGCTCCATTGTGCCATCACACTGCTCCATTGAGTCATCACACTGCTCCATTGTGCCATCACACAGCTCCATTGTGCCATCACACTGCTTAATGGTGCCATCACAGTGATCAATTGTGCCAACACGCTGCTACATTGTGTCATCACACTGCTCCATTGTGCCCTAACACTGCCTTATTTTGTCATCACACTGCTCCAATGTGTCATCACACGGCGACTTTGTGCCCTGACTCTGCTCAATTGTACCCTCAGATTTCTCCTTTGTGCTCTCACTCTGCTCCATTGTGCCATCACATTCCTCCATGGTTTCCTCATGCTGCTCCATTTTGCCCTCACCATACTAAATTGTGTCATCACACTGCTCCATTGTCTCGTCACACTGCTCCTTTCAGTCATAACAGTGCTGAATTGTGCCATCACACTGCTCCATTGTGTCATCACACTGCTCCTTTGTGCCATCACACTGCCTTATTGTGTCATCATACTGCTCCATTGTGTCCAGACAGTGACATATTGTGCCCTCACAATGTTGCATTGTGCCCACACACTGCTCCATTTTGACCTCACAGTCCTACATTGTGCCATTATACTTCTCCATTGTGTCATCACGCTGCTCCAGTGTGTCATTACGCTGCTCCATTTTTAACACACAATGCTCCATTGTGACCTCACATTGATAAATTGTGTCATCACTGTGCTCCATTTTGTCATCACACTGCTCCATTGTGTTATGCGTCTCCTCCATTGTGCACTCACACAGCTCCATTTAACCATCCCAATGCTCCATTGTGCCTACACTGCTGCATTTCGTCTTCACTGTGCTCCAATTGTGTCATCACATTGCTCCATTGTGTCATTACACTGCTCCATTATTCCCTCACAATGGTCCAATGTGCCATCACAGTGCTCCATTGTGTCCTCACGCTAATACATTGCGTCATCACGCAGCTAATTTTTGTCATCATGCTGGTACATTGAGCCCCCAGTCCTCTAAATTTTGGCCTCACACTGCTCCATTTTGTCAACACACTGCTAGATTGTGTCATCTCCCTGCTCCATTGTTTAATCACAGTGCTCCATTGTGTCATCACATTGCTCCATTATGCCATCACACTTCTCCATTGTGTAAGGACAAGCCTCCATTGTGCCACCACACTGCTCCATTGTGCGATCCCACTTCTCCATTGTGCCATCAAATTGTTACCCTGTGTCATTACACTGCTCCATTGTTCCCTCACAATGGTCCATTGTGCGATCACAGTGCTCCATTGTGTCCTCACACTGCTACATTGTGTCATCATGCAGATACTTTTTGTCATCATGCATGCTGGTACATTGTGCCCCCAGTCCTCTAAATTTTGGCCTCACACTGCTCCATTGTGTCAACACACTGCTCCATTGTGCTATCACACTGCTCCATTGTGTCATCTCACTGCTCGATTGTTTCATCACAATGCTCCATTTTGTCATCACATTGCTCCTTTGTGTCATCACACTGTTCCCTTGTGTCATCACAATTCTCCATTGTGCCATCACAATGCTCCATTGTTTAATTACCCTGCTCAATTTTATCATCACTGTCCTCGAGTGTGCCATCACACTGCTCCATTGTGTCATCGCCATGCTCCATTGTGCCCTCACACTACCTTATTGTGTCATCCCACTGCTCCATTGTGTCCACAGAGTGCCACATTGTGCCTGACATTGCTCCATTGTGCCTGCACCCTTCTCCATTTTGCCCTCACTCTGCTCCATTTTGCCATCACACTGCTCCATCGTGTCAACATGCTGCTCCATTGTGCCATCACACTGCTCCATTGTTTAATTACCCTGCTCAATTTTATCATCACAGTGCTCGAGTTTGCCATCAAACTGCTCCATTGTGTCATCACACTGTTCCATTGTGTCATCACCCTGCTCCATTCTTCCCTCACATTGATCCATTGTGACCTGACAGTGCTAAATTTTGTCATCACACTGCTCCATTGTGTCATCACACTGCTCCATTGTGTCATCACACTGCTCCATTGTGCCATCACACTGCTAGATTGTGTCATCTCCCTGCTCCATTGTTTAATCACAGTGCTCCATTGTGTCATCACATTGCTCCATTATGCCATCACACTTCTCCATTGTGTAATCACAAGGCTCCATCGTGCCACCACACTGCTACATTGTGCGATCCCACTTCTCCATTGTGCCATCACAATGCTACATTGTGCCTCATACTGCTCCATTGTGTCATCACACAGCCCTATTTTGCTCTCACACTACTCCATTGTGCCCACACACTGCTCCATTTTACTCTCACTCTGCTCCATTGTTCCATCACATTGCTCTATGGTGTCATCACGGTGCTCCATTTTGCCCTCACTGTCGTAAATTGTGTCATCACCCTGCTCCATTGTGTCATCACACTGATTCGTTGTGCCATCACACTGCTCCACTGTGTCATCACACTGCCCCACTGTGTCCTCACAGTTGTCCATTGTGCCCTCAAACTGATTCATTGTGCAATCACTGCTCCATTGTGACCACACATTGCTCCATTGTGCACTCACACTGCTCCATTGTGATATCACACTGCTGCATTGTGTCATAAGGCTGCTCCATTGTGCCATCACGCTGCTCCATTATGGCATCTCTCTGCTCCATTGTTTCATCACAGTGCTCAATTGTGCCATCACACTGCTCTATTGTGTCATCACACTGCTCTTTTTGTAATCACAATGCTCAATTTTTCCACCACACTTCTCCACTTTTTATCATACTGCTCCATTGTGTCATCACACTGCTATATTGTGCGATCAGATTCCTCCATTGTGCCAACCCAGTTCTCCATTTTGCCCTCACACTGCTCCATTGTGTCATCACCATGATCCATTGTGCCCTCACACTGCCTTATTGTGTCATCACACTGCTCCATTGTGTCCACAGAGTGCCACATTGTGCCCGAAATTGCTCCATTGTGCCCTCACCCTGCTCCATTTTGCCATCACACTGCTCCATTGTGACATCAGGCTGATTCTGTGTGTCATCACGGTGCTCCATTGTTTACTCACATTGCTCCATTGTGACCTCACAGTGAAAATTTTGTCATCACACTGCTTCATTGTGTCACCACACTGCTCCATTTTGCCATCACACTGTTCCATTGTGCCATCACACTGCTATTGTGTCATTTCACTGCTCCAATCTGTCATCACTATGCTCCGTTGTACCATCACACTGCTCCATTGTGTCATGACACTGCTCCTTTCTGTCATCACTATGCTGCTTTGTGCCAACACAGCTCCGTTGTGTCATCACACTGCTCCATTTTGTCATCACACTGCTGTATTCAGTCACCATGCTGTTCCATTGTGTCAACACACTGCTCCATTATTCCCTCACATCGCTTCATTGTGACCTCACAGTGCTAAATTTTGTCATCACACTGTTTCATGTGTCATCACACTGCTCCATTGTGCCACCACACTGTTCCATTGTGTCATCTCACTGCTCCATTGTTTCATCACTGTGCTTCATATGCAATCACACCGCTCGATTGTGTCACCACACTGCTCCATTGTGCCATCACACTGATCCATTGAGTCATCACAATGCTCCTTTTTGCCATCATACTGCTCCATTGTGCGATCACACTGCTCTATTGTGCAATCAGAGTGATCCATTGTGGATCACACTGCTCCATTGTGTCATCACTCTGCTCCATTGTGGCCTAACACTGCCTTATTTTGTCATCAAGCTGCTCCAATGTGTCATCACACGGCGTCTTTGTGCCCTCACTCTGCTCAATTGTGCCCTCACAGTAATCCATTGTGCTCTCACATTGCCATCACAGTGCTCCATGGTGTCTTCACGCTGCTCCATTTTGCCCTCAACGTGCTAAATTTTGTCATCACACTGTTCCAATGTTCATCACACTGCTCCTTTCTGTCATCACAATGCTCACTTCTGCCATCACACAGCTCCATTGTGTTATCACACTGCTCCTTTGTGGCATCACACTGCCTTATTGTGTCATCACACTGCTCCATTGTGTCCAGAAAGCGACACATTGTACCCTCACAATGCTGAATTGTGCACTCACAGTGCTCCATTTTGTGCTCACACTCCTACATTGTGCCATCACACTTCTCCATTGTGTCATCACGCTGCTCCATTTTTAACACACAATTCTCCATTGTGACCTCACATTGATAAATTGTGTCATCATACTGCTCCATTGTGTCATCACACTGCTCCATTTTACCATCACACTGCTCCATTGTGTCATCACACTGCTCCATTTTTAACACACAATGCTCCATTGTGACCTCACATTGTTAAATTGTGTCATCACATTGCTCCATTGTGTCATCACAGTGCTCCATTTTACCATCACTCTGCTCCATTGTGTCTTTGCACTGCTCCTTTGTGTCATCACACTGCTATATTTAATCATGCTGCTCCATTGTGTCATCACGCTGCTCCATTTTTCCCTCACATTGCTTCATTGTGACTTCACAGTGCTAAACTGTGTCATCACACTCCTCCATTGTGCCATCACACTGCTCCATTGTGTCATCTCACTGCTCCATTGTTTCATCCAGTGATCCATGTGCAATCACACTGCTCCATTATGTCATCACACTGCTCCCTTGTGCCATCAAACTGCTCACACTGCACCTTTGTGCCGTCACACTGCTCCATTGTGCGATCACTCTGCTCCATTCTGTCATCACTATGCTCCTTTGTGCCATCACACAGCTCCATTGTGTCATCACACTGCTCCATTGTGTCATCACTCTGCTATATTCAGTCATCATGCTGCTCCATTGTGTCATCACACTGCTCCATTGAGTCATCACACTGCTCTTTTGTGCCATCACAATGCTCCATCATGTGATCACATTGCTCAATTTTGCCATCACAGTGATCCATTGTGCCATAACACTGCTCCATTGTGTCATCACACTTCTCCATTGTGCCATCACACTGTCCTATTGTGTCAACACACTGCTCCATTGTGCCATCACAGTACTCCGTGGTTTCATCACGCTGCTTCATTTTGCCCTCACCATGCTAAATTTTGTCATTACACTGCTCCATTGTCTCATCACACTGCTCCTTTCCGTCATCTCAATGCTCAATTGTGCCATCATACTGCTCCACTGTGTCATCACACTCCCTGACTATGAAATCACATTTGTCCATTTTGTCCTCACACTGATCCATTGTGCCCTCACACTGCTCCATTGTGCCCTCACACTGCTCCATTGTGACCACACACTGCTCCATTTTGCACTCACACTGCTCCTTTGTGAAATCCCACTGCTTCATTGTGTGATAAGGCTGCTCCATTGTGCCATCAAACTGCTCCATTATGTCATCACACTGCTCCATTGTTTCATCACAGTGCTCAATTGTGCCATCACACTGCTCCATTGTGTCATCACCCTGCTCCTTTGTGTCATCACAATGCTCAATTTTTCCATCAGAATACTGCATTGTGTCAACACACTGCTCCATTGTGTCATCACACTGCTATATTGTGCTATCACATTCCTCCATTGTGCCAACCCAGTGCTCCATTTTGCCCTCACTCTGCTCCATTGTGTCATCACCATGCTCCATTTTGCCCTCACACTTCTTTATTGTGTCATCACACTGCTCCATTGTGTCCACACAGTGCCATATTGTGTCCGACATTGCTCCATTGTGCCTTCACCCTGCTCCATTTTGCCCGCACACTGCTCCATTGTGTCATCTGCATGCTCCATTGTGCCCTCACTCTGCCTTATAGTGTCATCCCACTGCTCCATTGTGTCCACAGAGTGCCACATTGTGCCTGACATTGCTCCATTGTGCCCTCACCCTGCTCCATTTTGCCCTCACACTGCTCCAATTTGCCATCACACTGCTCCATTGTGTCATCACCCTGCTTCATTGTGTCATCATGATGCTCCATTGTTAACTCACATTGCTCCATTGTGACCTCACAGTGCATATATTGTCATGACACTGCTTCATTGTGTCATCACACTGCTCCATTGTGGATCACACTGCTCCATTGTGCCATCACACTGCTCCATTGTGTCTTTTCACTGCTCCATTCTGTCACCACTATGCTCCCTTGTGCCATCACACTGTTCAACTGTGTCATCCCACTGCTCCATTGTGCCATCACAATGCTCCATTGTGTCATCTCACTGCTCCATTCTGTCATCACTATGCTCCGTTGTGCCATCACACGGCTCCATTTTGTCATCACACTGCTCTACGGTGTCATCACACTACTATATTCAATCATCATGATGATCCATTTTGTCATCACACTGCTCCGTTATTCCCACACATTGCTTCATTGTGACCTCACAGTGCTAAATTTTGTCATCACTCTGTTCCATGTTTCATCTCACTGCTCCATTGTTTCATCACAGTGCTCCATATGCAATCACACTGCTCCATTGTGTCATCAAACTGCTACATTGTGCCATCACACTGCTCCATTGAGTCATCACACTGCTCATTTGTGCCATCACACTGCTGCATTTTGTGATTGCACTGCTCAATTGTGCCATCACAGTGATCCATTGTGGCATCACACTGCTTCATTGTGTCATCACACTGCTTCATTGTGTCATCACACTGCTCCATTGTGCCTTAACACTGCTATATTTTGTCATCACACTGCTCCAATATGTCATCACATAGCGTCTTTGTTCCCTCACTCTGCTCAATTGTGCCCTCCCAGTTCTTCATTGTGCACTCACACTGCTCCATTGTGCCATCGTTCCATGGTTTCATCACGCTGTTCCATTTTGCCGTCACCATGCTAAATTGTGTCATCACACTGCACCATTGTCTCATCACACAGCACCTTTCTGTCATCACAATGTTCAATTGTGCCATCACACTGCTCCATTGTGTCATCACACTGCTTCATTGTGTCCAGACAGTGACACATTGTGCCCTCACAATGCTGTATTGTGCCCTCACACTGCTTCATTTTGCCCTCACACTCCTACATTGTGCCATCACTCTTCTCCATTGTGTCATCACGCTGTTCCAGTGTGTCATCACGCTGCTCCATTTTTAACACACAATGCTCCATTGTGACCTCACATTGATAAATTGTGTCATCACACTGCTCCATTGTGTCATCACAGGGCTCCATTTTAACATCACACTGCTCCATTGTGTCTTCACACTGCTCCTTTGTGTCATCTCACTGCTATATTTAATCATACTTCTCCATTGTGTCATCACGCTGCTCCATTGTTCCTTCACATTGCTTCATTGTGAATTCACAGTGCTAAATTTTGTCATCACACTGCTCCATTGTGCCATCATACTGCTCCATTGTGTCAGCTCACTGCTCCATTGCTTCATCATAGTGCTCCCTGTGCAATCACACTGCTCCATTGTGTCATCACACTGCTCCATTGTGCCATCACACTGCTCAATTGAGTCATCACACTGCTCCTTTGTGCCATCACACTTCTCCATTTTGCCATCACACTGCTCAATTGGGCCATCACAGTGATCCATTGTCCCAACACACTGCTACATTGTGTCATCACAGTGCCCCATTGTGCCATAACACTGCCTTATTTTGTCATCACACTGCTCCAATGTGTCATCACACAGCCTCTTTGTGCTCTCACTCTGCTCAATTTTGTCATCACACTGCTCCATTGTGCCCTAACACTGCCTTATTTTGTCATCACACTGCTCCAATGTGTCATCACACGGCGTCTTTGTGCTCTCCCTCTGCTCAATTGTGCCCTCATCCTACTCCATTGTGCTCTCACACTGCTCCATTGTGCCATGACAGTGCTCCATGGTTTCATCATGCTGCTCCATTTTGCCCTCACCGTGCTAAATTGTGTCATCATACTGCTCCATTGTCACATCACACTGCTCCCTTCTTTCATCACAGTGTTCAATTGTGCCATCAAACTGCTCCATTGTGTCATCACACTGCTCCTTTGTGCCATCACAGTACCTTATTGTGTCATCACACTGCTCCATTGTGTTCAGACAGTGACACGTTGTGCCCTCACAATGCTGCATTGTGCCCTCACACTGCTCCATTTTTCCCTCACACTCCTACATTGTGCCATTACACTTCTCCACTGTGTCATCATGCTGCTCCAGTGTGTCATCACGCTGCTCCATTTTTAACACACAATTCTCCATTGTGACCTCACATTGATAAATTGTGTCATCACACTGCTCCATTTTACCATCACACTGCTCTATTGTGTCATCCGGCTGCTCCATTGTGCACTCACACAGCTCCATTTAGCATCCCAATGCTTCATTGTGACATTACACTGCTGCATTTTGTCTCCACTCTGCTCCATTGTGTCATCACATTGCTCCATTGTGTCATTACACTGCTCCATTGTTCCCTCACAATGCTCCAGTGTGCCATCACTGTGTTCCATTCTGTCCTCACCCTGCTACATTTTGTCATCACGCAGCTCCTTTGTGTCATCATGCTGGTACATTGTGCACCCAGTCCTCTAAATTTTGCCCTCACACTACTCCATTGTGTCAACACACTTCTCCATTGTGCCATCACACTGCTCCATTGTGTCATCTCACTGCTCCATTCTTTCATCACAATGCTCCATTGTGTCATCACATTGCTCCTTTGTGTCATCACACTGTTCCCTGTGTCATCACAATGCTCCATTGTACCATCACACTGCTCCATTGTTTAATTAACCTGCTCAATTCTATCATCACAATGATCCACTGTGCCATCACACTGCTCCATTGTGACCTCACAATGCTCCATTGTGTCATCAACCGCTTGATTCTTCCCTCACATTGCTCCATTGTGACCTGACAGTGCTAAATTTTGTCATCACGCTGCTCCGTGTGTCATCACACTGCTCCATTGTGCCATTACACTGCTCCTTTGTGTCATTTCACTGCTCCATTCTGTCATCACTATGCTCCGTTGTGCCATCACACTGCTCAATTGTGTCATCATCCTGCTCAATTTTGCCATCACACTGCTCCATTGAGTCATCTCACTGCTCCATTCTGTCATCAATATGCTCCGTTGTGCCATCACACGGCTCCATTTTGTCATTGCACTGCTCCATGGTGTCATCACACTGCTATATTCAGTCATCATGCTGCTCCATTGTGTCATCACACCGCTCCATTATTCCCTCACATTACTTCATTGTGACCTCACAGTGCTAAATTTTGTCATCACTCTGTTCCATGTGTCATCACACTGCTCAATTGTGCGTTCACCCTGTGCCATTGTGTCATCTCACTGCTCCGTTGTTTCATCAATCACAGTGCTCCATATGCAATCACACTGCTCCATTTTGTTATAACACTGCTCCATTGTGCCATCACACTGCTCCATTGAGTCATCACACTGCTCCTTTGTGCAATCACACTGCTCCATTTTGCGGTCACACTGTTCAATTGTGACATCACAGTGATCCATTGTGCCCTCAGACTGCTCCATTTTGCCCTCACTCTCCTACATAGTGCCATCACTCTTCCCCATTGTGTCATCACGCTGCTCCAGTGTGTAATCACACTGCTCCATTTTTAACACACAATGCTCTATTGTGACCTCACATTGATAAATTGTGTCATCACACTGCTCCATTGTGTCATCACAGTGCTCCATTTTACCATCACACTGCTCCATTGTGTCTTTGCACTGCTCCTTTGTGTCATCACACTGCTATATTTAATCATGCTGCTCCATTGTGTCATTACGCTGCTCCATTGTTCCCTCACATTGCTTCATTTTGACTTCACAGTGCTAAATTGTGTCATCACACTGCTCCATTTTGCCATCACACTGCTCCATTGTGTCATCTCACTGCTCCATTGTTTCAACACAGTGCTTGATATGCAATCACACGACTCCATTGTGTCATCACACTGCACAATTTTGCCATCACAATGATCCATTGTGCCAACACACTGCTACATTGTGTCATCACACTATTCCATTGTGCCCTAGCACTGCCTTATTTTGTCATCACACTGCTCCAATGTGTCATCACACGGCGTCTTTGTGCCCTCACTCACACTGCCCCACTGTGTCCTCACAGTTGTCCATTGTGCCCTCAAACTGATTCATTGTGCAATCACTGCTCCATTGTGACCACACATTGCTCCATTGTGCACTCACACTGCTCCATTGTGATATCACACTGCTGCATTGTGTCATAAGGCTGCTCCATTGTGCCATCACGCTGCTCCATTATGGCATCTCTCTGCTCCATTGTTTCATCACAGTGCTCAATTGTGCCATCACACTGCTCTATTGTGTCATCACACTGCTTTTTTTGTAATCACAATGCTCAATTGTGCCCTCAGACTTCTCCATTGTGCTCTCACACTGCTCCATTGTGCCATCACAGTGCTCCATAGTTTCATCATGCTGCTCCATTTTGCCCTCACCGTGCTAAATTGTGTCATCACATTGTCTCATCACACTGCTCCTTTCTGTCATCACAATCCTCAATTGTGCCATCACACTGCTCCATTGTGTCATCACTCTGCTCCATTGTGTCCAGACAGTGACACACTGTGCCCTCACCATGTTGCATTGTGCCCACACAGTACTCCATTTTGCCCTCACAGTCCTACATTGTGCCATTACACTTCTCCATTGTGTCATCACACCGCTCCAGTGTGTCATCACGCTGCTCCATTTTAAACACACAATGCTCCATTGTGACCTCACATTGATAAATTGTGTCATCACAGTGCTCCATTGTGTCATCAGACTGCTCCATTTTACCTTCACTCTGCTCCATTGTGTTATCCGGCTGCTCCATTGTGCACTCACACAGCTCCCTTTAGCCATCCCAATGCTCCATTGTGCCATTACACTGCTGCATTTCATCTTCCCTGTGCTCCATTGTGTCATCACACTGCTCCATTGTGTCATTACACTGCTCCATTGTTCCCTCACAATGGTCCTTTGTGCCATCACAGTGCTCCATTGTGTCCTCATGCTGCTACTTTGTATCACGCAGCTACTTTTTGTCATCATGCTGGTACATTGTGCCCCCAGTCCTCTAAATTTTGCCCTCACACTGCTCCATTGTGTCAACCCACTGCTCCATTGTGCCATTGTGCCATCACACTGCTCCATTGTGTCATCTCACTGCTCCATTGTTTCATCACATTGCTCCATTGTGTCATCATATTGCTCCTTTTTCTCATCACACTGTTCCCTTGTGTCACCACAATGCTCCATTGTGCCATCACACTGCTCCATTGTTTAATTACCCTGCTCAGTTCTATTATTACAATGCTCCAATGTGCCATCACACTTGTCCATTGTGTCATCACACTTCTCCATTGTGTCATCACCCTGCTCGATTCTTCCCTCACATTGCTCCATTGTGACCTCACAGCGCTAAATTTTGTCATCACACTGTTCTATTGTGTCATCACACTACTCCATTGTGCCATCACACTGCTAGATTGTGTCATCTCCCTGCTCCATTGTTTAATCACAGTGCTCCATTGTGTCATCACATTGCTCCCTTATGCCATCACACGTCTCCATTGTGTAATCACAAGTCTCCATCGTGCCACCACACCACTCCATTGTGCGATCCCACTTCTCCATTGTGGTAACACATTGCTACATCGTGCCATCATACTGCTCCATTGTGTCATCACACAGCCCTATTTTGCTCTCACACTACTTCATTGTGCCCACACCCTGCTCCATTGAGCTCTCACTCTACTCCATTTTTCCATCACACTGCTTCATGGTGTCACCACGGTGCTCCACTTTGCCCTCACTGTCATAAATTGTGTCATCACCCTGCTCCATTGTGTCATCACACTGATTCGTTGTGCCATCACACTGTTCCATTGTGTCATCACACTGCCCCACTGTGTCATCACACTTGTCCATTGTGCCCTCAAACTGATCCATTTTGCCCTCACACTGCTCCACTGTGACCACACACTGTTCCATTGTGCCCTCACACTGCTCTATTGTGATATCTCACTGCTGCATTATGTCATTTCACTGCTCCATTGTTTCATCATAGTACTCAATTGTGCCAACACACTGCTCTATTGTGTCATCACATTGCTCTTTTTGTCAACACAATGCTCAATTTTTCCATCACACTTCTACATTTTGTCATCACACTGCTCCATTGTGTCATCACACCACTATATTTTGCAATCATATTCCTCCATTGTGCCAACCCAGTGCTCCATTTTGCCCTCACACTGCTCCATTGTGTCATTACCATGATCCATTGTGCCTTCACACTGCCTTATTGTGTCATCACACTGCTCCATTGTGTCCACACAGTGCCACATTTTGCCCAACAGTGCTCCATTGTGCCCTCACCCTGCTCCGTTTTGCCATCACACTGCTCCATTGTGCCATCACACTGCTCCATTGTGTCATCACACTGATTCTTTGTGTCATCATGGTGCTCCATTGTTAACTCACATTGCTCCATTGTGACCTCACAGTGCAAATTTTGTCATCACACTGCTTCATTGTATCACCACATTGCTCCATTTTGCCATCACACTGTTCCACTGTGCCATCACACTGCTCTATTGTGTCATTTCACTGCTCCAAACTGTCATCACTATGCTCCGTTGTGCCATCACATTGCTCCATTGTGTCATGACTCTGCTCCATTGAGTCTTCACAGTGCTCCATTGTGTCATCTCACTGCTCTATTCTGTCATCACTATACTTCTTTGTGCCATCACACAGCTACATTGTGTCATCACACTGCTCCATTTTGTCATCGCACTGCTATATTCAGTCACCATGCTGTTCCATTGTGTCATCACACTGCTCCATTATTCCCTCACATTGCTTCATTTTGAACTCATAGTGCTAAATTTTGTCATCACACTGTTTCATGTGTCATCACACTGCTACATTGTGCCACCACACTGCTCCATTGTGTCATCTCACTGCTCCATTGTTTCATCACTGTGCTCCATATGCAACCACACTGCTCGATTGTGTCATCACACTGCTCCATTGTGTCATTACACTGCTCCATTGAGTCATCACAATGCTCCTTTTTGCCATCACACTGCTCCATTGTGCGATCACACTGCTCCATTGTGCAATCAGAGTGATCCATTGTGGATCACACTGCTCCATTGTGTCATCACTCTGCTCCATTGTGCCCTAACACTGCCTTATTTTGTCATCAAGCTGCTCCAATGTGTCATCACACGGCATCTTTGTGCTCTCACTCTGCTCAATTGTGCCATCACAGTAATTCATTGTGCTCTCACACTGCTCCATTGTGCCATCACAGTGCTCCATGGTATCTTCACGCTGCTCCATTTTGCCCTCACCATGCTAAATTGTGTCATCACACTGTTGCAATATCTCATCACACTGCTCCTTTCTGTCATCACAATGCTCACTTGTGCTATCACACTGCTCCATTGTGCCATCACACTGCTCAATTGAGCCATCACAGTGATCCATTGTCCCAACACACTGCTGCATTGTGTCATCACACTGCTCCATTGTGCCCTAACACTGCCTTATTTTGTCATCACACTGCTCCAATGTTTCATCACACGGCATCTTTGTGCCCTCAATATGTTCAGTTGTGTCCTCACACTACTCCATTGTGCTCTCACACTGCTCCATTGTGCCATCACAGTGCTCTATAGTTTCATCACGCTGCTCCATTTTGCCATCACCGTGCTAAATTGTGTCATCACACTGCTCCATTGTCACATCACACTGCTCCTTCGGTCATCACAATGCTCAATTGTGTGATCACAATGCTCCTTTGTGCCATCACACTGCCTTATTGTGTCATCACACTGCTCCATTGTGTCCAGACAGTGACACATTGTGCCCTCACAATGCTGCATTGTGCCCTCACAGTGCTCCATTTTGCTCTCACACTCCTACATTGTGCCATTACACTTCTGCACTGTGTCATCACGCTGCTCCAGTGTGTCATGACGCTGCTCCATATTTAACACACAATGCTCCATTGTGACCTCACATTGATAAAATGTGTCATCACAGTGCTCCATTGTGTCATCACACTGCTCCATTTTACCATCACACTGCTCCATTTTGTCATCAGGCTGCTCCATTGTGCACTCACACAGCTCCATTTAGCATCCCAATGCTCCCTTGTGCCATTACACTGCTGCATTTTGTCTTCCCTCTGCTCCATTGTGTCATCACACTGCTCCATTGTTTAATTACCCTGCTCAATTCTACCATCACAATGCTCCACTGTGCCATCACACTGCTCCAATTTGTCATCACCCTGCTCCATTGTTCCCTCACATTGCTCCATTGTGACCTCACAGTGCTAAATTTTGTCATCACACTTCTCCATTGTGTCATCACACTGCTCCATTTTGCCATCACACTGCTCCATTGTGCCAATACACTGCTCCATTCTGTCATTTCACTGCTCCATTCTGTCATCACTATGTTCCATTGTGCCATCACTCTGCTCAATTGTGTCATCATACTGCTCTACTGTGCCATCACAATGCTCCATTGTGTCATCTCACTGCTCCATTCTGTCATCATTATGCTCCATTGTGCCATCACACGGCTCCATTTTGTCATCACACTGCTCCATGGTGTCATCACACTGGTATCGTGCTGCTCCATTGTGTCATCACACTGCTCCATTATTGCCTCATTTTGCTTCATTGTGACCTCACAGTGCTAAATTTTGTCATCACTCTGTTTCATGTGTCATCACACTGATCCATTGTGGGTTCACCCTGTTCCATTGTGTCATCTCACTGCTCCGTTGTTTCATCACAGTGCTCCATATGCAATCACACTGCTCCACTGTGTCACCACACTGCTCCATTGTGCCATCACACTTCTCCATTGAGTCTTCACACTGCTCCTTTGTGCCATCACACTGCTCCATTTTGTGGTCACACTGTTCAATTTTGCCATCACAGTGATCCATTCTGCCATCACACTGCTCCATTGTGTCATCACACTGCTCCATTGTGCCCTAACACTGCCTTATTTTTTCATCACCCTGCTCCAATATGTCATCTCACGGCCTCTTTGTGCCTTCACTCTGCTCAGTTGTGCACTCACACTACTCCATTTTGCTCTCACACTGCTCCATCGTGCCATTGCAGTGCTCCATGGTTTCATCACGCTGCACCATTTTGCCCTCACCATGCTAAATTGTGTCATCATACTGCTCCATTGTCTCATCCCACTGCTCCTTTCTCTCATCACAATGCTCAGTTTTTCTAATAGGAAAGAAAGAGACAGTGTTTGCATGGACAGCATTAGTTAACTGAGCGAAATGAAAGCACATGTGATACAAGTCACTGAATTAAAACCTTTGAGAATACGAAGATGCGTCCAGTCAAGCTGAAGGAACTGGAAAACGCCATGTATTACGGAGGAGATTTACAGCTAATTTGCTTTAAATCTCGACCTACAGCCACATATTTGTTTCTTCTGAGTTAAGAAACTACTGCATGCTCATCTTCCTACAATCTAGAAAGAAGGTTTTCTAGTAGGAAAGAATGAGACACTGTTTGAATGCATAGCATTAGTTAACTGAAGGAAATGAATGCACATGAGATACAACTCAGGGAATTAAAACCGTTGAGAATATGAAGATGCAGTCAAGCTGAAGGAACTGGCAAATGCCATGTATTACAGACGTGATATACAACTAATCTGATATAAATTTCGGCCTGCAGCAATGTGTTTTTTTTTTTCTTCTTCTGTGTAAAAGAAATACTGCATGCTCTTCCTACAATCATCTAGAAAAGTTTTTCTAATAGGAAAGAGACAGTGTTTGTATGGACAGTATTAGTTAACTGATGGAAATGAAAGCATATGAATTAAAACCATTGAGAATACGAAGATGCGTCCAGTCAAGCTGAAGGAACTGGAAAACGCCATGTATTACAGACGCGATTTACAGCTAATCTGCTTTACTTCTCGGCCTGCAGCATCCTGTTTGTTTCTTCTTCTGTGTTAAAAAAATACTGCACGCTCTTCTTCCTACAATCATCTAGAAAAGTTTTTCTAATAGGAAAGAATGAGACAGTGTTTGCATGGACAGCATTAGTTAACTGAAGGAAATGAAAGCATATGTGATACAAGTCACTGAATTAAAACAGTTGAGAATACAAAGATGCGTCCAGTCAAGCTGAAAGAACTGGAGAACGCCATGTAATCCTGACGTGATTTACAGCTAATCGGCTTTACCTCTCAGCCTGCAGGAACTTGTTTGTCTCTTGTTCTGTGTTAAACACTGCACGCTCTTCTTCCTACAATCATCTCAAAATGTTTTTCTAATAGGAAAAAAGAGACAGTGTTTTCATGGACAGCATTAGTTAACTAAAGGAAATGAAAGGACGTATGATAAAACTCATGGAATTGAAAATAGTTGAGAAATCGAAGATGCTTCCAGTCAAGCTGAAGGATCTAGAAAACGGCATGAATTAAAGATGAGATTTACTGCTAATCTGCTTTAACTCTCGGCCTACAGCAACGTGTTTGTTTCTTCTTCTGTGTTAAAGAAGTAATGCACGCTCTTCTTCCTACAATCATCTAGAAAAGTTTTTGTAATAGGAAAGAATGAGATGATGTTTGCATGGACAGCATTAGTTAACTGAAGGAAATGAAAGCATATGTGATACAACTCACGGATTTAAAACCGTTGAGAATACGAAGTTGCGTGCAGTCAAGCTGAAGGAACTGGAAAACGCCATGTATTACAGATGTGATTTACAGCTAATCTGATATAACTCTCGGCCTGCAGCAATGTGTTTTTTTCTTCTTCTGTGTAAAAGAAATACTGCACGCTCTTCCTACAATCCTCTAGAAAAGTTTTTCTAATAGTAAAGAAAGAGACAGTGTTTGCATGGACAGCAATAGTTAAGTGATGGAAATGTAAGCATATGTGATACAACTCAGGGAATTAAAACCGTTGAGAATAAGAAGATGCGTCCAGTCAAGCTGAAGGAACTGGAAAACGCCATTTATTACAGATGCGATTTAAAGCTAATTTGCTTTACCTCTCGGCCTGCAGCAACGTGTTTGTTTCTTCTGTGTTAAAGAAATACTGCACGCTCTTCTTCCTACAATCATCTAGAAAAGTTTTCTTAATGGGAAAGAGATAGTGTTTCCAAGGACAGCATTAGTTAACTGAAGGAAATGAAAGCATATGTGATACAAGTCACTGAATTAAACCTTTGAGAATACGAAGATGCGTCCAGTCAACCTGAAGCAACTGGAAAACGCCATGTATTACAGAGGAGATTTACAGCTAATCTGCTTTAACTCTCGACATGCAGCAACGTATTTGTTTCTTCTGAGTTAAGAAACTAGTGCATGCTCGTCTTCTTACAATGATCTAGAAAGAAGGTTTTCTAGTAGGAAAGAATGAAACACTGTTTGAATGCACAGCATTAGTTAACTGAAAGAAATGAAAGCATATGTGATACAACTCAGGGAATTAAAACCGTTGAGAATACCAAGATGCGTCCAGTCAAGCTGAAGGAACTGGAAAATGCCATGTATTACAGAGGCGATTTACAACTAATCTGCTTTAAATCTTGCCCTGCAGCAAACTATTTGTTTCTTCCATGTTAAGGAACTAGTGCATGCTCATCTTCTTACAATCATCTAGAAAGAAGGTTTTCTAATAGGAAAGAATGAGACAGTTGAGAAATCGAAGATGCGTCCAGTCAAGCTGAAGGAACTGGAAAACGCCAATTATTACAGAGGCGATTTACAAATAATCTGCTTTAACTCTCAGCCTGCCGCAAACTATTTGTTCACATTGCTCCATTGTTTAATTACCCTGCTCAATTCTATCATCAGAATGCTCCACTGTGCCATTACACTGCTCCATTGCGTCATCACACTGCTCCATTGTGTCATCGCCCTGCTCCATTCTTCCCTCACATTGCTCCACTGTGTCCTCACAGTGCTAAATTTTGTCATCACACTGCTCCATTGTGCCATCACACTGCTAGATTCTGTCATATCCCTGCTCCATTGTTTAATCACAGTGCTCCATTGTGCCATCACACTTCTCCATTGTGTAATCACAAGGCTCCATTGAGCCATCACACTGCTTCATTGTGTGATCACACTGCTCCATTGTGCCATCACAATGCTACATTGTGCCATCATACTGCACCATTGTGTCATCACACTGCCTTATTTTGCCCTCACACTATTGCATTGTGCCCACACACTGCTCTCTTGTGCTCTCACTCAGCTCCATTGTTCCATCACACTGCTCTATGTTGTCACAACAGTGCTCCATTTTGCCCTCACTGTGGTAAATTGTGTCATCACCCTGCTCCATTGTGTCATCACACTGATTCGTTATGCCATCACACTGCTCCATTGTGTCATCACACTGCCCCACCGTGTCCTCACACTTGTCCATTGTGCCCTCACACTGCTCCATTGTGACCACACACTGCTTCATTCTGCACTCACACTGCTCCCTTGTGATATCACACTGCTGCATTGTGTCATAACTACTCATTGTGCCATCACACTGTACCATTTTGACATCTCACTGATCCATTTTTTCAACACAGTGTTCAATTTTGCCATCACACTGCTCCATTGTGTCATCACACTCCTCTTTGTGTCATCACAATGCTCAAGTTTTCACTCACACTACTCCATTGTGTCATCACACTGCTCCATTGTGTCATCATACTGCTATATTTTGCGATCACATTCCTCCATTATGCCAACCCAGTGTTCCATTTTGCCCTCATACTGCTACATTGTGTCATCGCCTTGCTCCACTGTGCCCTCACACTGCCTTATTGCGTCACCCACTGCTCCATTGTGTCCACAGAGTGCAACATTGTGCCCTACATTGCTCCATTGTGCCCTCACCCTGCTCCGTTTTACCCTCACACTGCTTCATTGTGTCATCACACTGCTCCATTGTGTCATCACGCTGCTTCATTGTGTCATCACAGTGCTCCATTGTTAACACACATTGCTCCATTGTGACCTCACAGTGCAAATTTTGTCATCCCACTGCTCCATTGTGTCCACAGAATGCCACATTGTGCCTGACATTTCTCCATTGTGCCCACACCCTGCTCCATTTTGCCCTCACTCTGCTCCATTTTGCCATCACACTGCTCCATTGTGTCATCATGCTGCTTCATTGTGTCATCACGGTGCTCCATTGTTAACTTACGTTGCTCCATTGTGACCTCACAGTGCACATTTTGTCATCACACTGCTTTATTGTGCCATCACACTGCTCCATTGTGTCATCACATTGCTCCATTGTGCCATCACACTGCTCCATTGTGTCATCTCAGTGCTCGATTCTGTCATAACTATGCTCTGTTGTGTCATCACATGAATCCATTTTGTCATAACACTGCTCCATGGTGTCATCACAGTGCTATATTCAGTCATCGTGCTGCTCCATTGTGTCATCACACTGCTCCATTATTCCCTCACAGTGCTAAATTTTGTCAACACTCTTTTCCATGTGTCATCACACTGCTCCATTGTGCCATCTCCCTGTTCCATTGTGTCATCTCACTGCTCCATTGTTTCATCACAGTGCTCCATATGCAATCACACTGCTCCATTGTGTCCTCACACTGCTACATTGTGCCATCACACTGCTACATTGAGTCATCATAGTGCTCCTTTGTGCCATCACATTGCTCCATTTTGTGGTCATACTGCTCAATTGTGCCATCACAGTGATCCATTGAGCCATCACACTGCTCCATTGTGTCATCACACTGCTCCATTGTGCCCTAACACTGCCTTATTTTGTCATCACACTGCTCCAAGGTGTTATCACATGGCGTCTTTGTGCCCTCACTCTGCTCAATTGTGCCCTCACAGTAATCCATTGTGCTCTCACACTGCTCCATTTTGCCATCACAGTGCTCCTTGTTGTCTACACGCTGCTCCATTTTGCCCTCACCGTGCTAAATTGTGTCATCACACTGTTCCAATGTTCATCACACTGCTCCTTTCTGTCATCACAATGCTCACTTGTGCCATCACACAGCTCCATTGTGTTATCACACTGCTTCTTTGTGCCATCACACTGACTTATTGTGTCATCACACTGCTCCATTGTGTCCAGGCAGCGACACACTGTACCCTCACAATGCTGAATTGTGCCATCACACTGCTCCATTGTTTAATTACCATGCTCAATTTTATCATCACAGTCCTTGAGTGTGCCATCACACTGCTCCATTGTGTCATCACACTGTTCCATTGTGTCATCACCCTGCTCCATTCTTCCCTCACATTTCTCCATTGTGACCTGACAGTGCTAAATTTTGTCATCACACTGCTCCATTGTGTCATCACACTGCTCCATTGTGCCATCACAATGCTAGATTGTGTCATCTCTCTGCTCCATTGTTTAATCACAGTGCTCAATTGTGTCATGACATTGCTCCATTATGCCATCACACTTCTCCATTGTGTAATCACAAGGCTCCATCGTGCCACCACACCGCTCCATTGTGCGATCCCACATCTCCATTGTGCGATCCCACATCTCCATTGTGCCATCACAATGCTACATTCTGGCATCATACTGCTCCATTGTATCATCACACAGCCCGATTTTGCTCTCACACTACTCCATTGTGCCCACACACTGCTCCATTTTACTCTCACTCTGCTCCATTGTTCCATCACACTGCTCTATGGTGTCATCACGGTGCTCCATTTTGCCCTCACTGTCGTAAATTGTGTCATCACCCTGCTCCATTGTGTCATCACACTGATTCTTTGTGCCATCACACTGCTCCATTGTGTCATCACATTGCCCCACTGTGTCCTCACAGTTGTCCAATGTGCCCTCAAACTGATCCATTGTGCCGTCACACTGCTCCATTGTGACCACACATTGCTCCATTGTGCACTCACACTGCTCCATTGTGATATCACACTGCTGCATTGTGTCATAAGTCTGCTCCATTGTGCCACCACACTGCTCCATTATGTCATCTCACTGCTCCATTGTTTCATCACAGTGTTCAATTGTCCCATCACACTGCTCTATTGTGTCAGCACACTGCTCTTTGTGTCATCACAATGCTCAATTTTTCCATCACACTTCTCCACTTTTTAATCACACTGCTCCATTGTGTCATCACACAGCTATATTGTGCGATCACATTCCTCCATTGTGTCAGCCCAGTGCTCCATTTTGCCCTCACACTGCTCCATTGTGTCATCACCATTCTCCATTGTGCCCTCACACTGCCTAATTTTGTCATCCCACTGCTCCATTGTGTCCACAGAGTGCCACATTGTGCCCAACATTGCTCCATTGTGCCCTCCCCCTGCTCCGTTTTGCCATCACACTGCTCCATTGTGCCATCACACTGCTCCATTGTGTCATCAGGCTGATTCTTTGTGTCATCACGGTGCTCCATTGTTTACACACATTGCTCCATTGTGACCTCACAGTGCAAATTTTGTCATCACACTGCTTCATTGTGTCACCACACTGCTCCATTTTGCCATCACGCTGTTCCATTGTGCCATCACACTGCTATTGTGTCATTTCACTGCTCCAATCTGTCATCACTATGCTCCATTATGCCATCACACTGCTCCATTGTGTCATGACACTGCTCCAATGTGCCATCACAGTGCTCCATTTTGTCATCTCACTGCTCCATTCTGTCGTCACTATGCTGCTTTGTGCCATCACACAGCTACATAGTGTCATCACACTGCCCCATTGTGTCATCACACTGCTATATTCAGTCAGCATGCTGTTCCATTGTGTCATCACACTGCTCCATTATTCCCTCACATTGCTTCATTTTGACCTCACAGTGCTAAATTTTGTCATCACACTGTTTCATGTGTCATCACACTGCTCCTTTGTGCCACCACACTGTTCCATTGTGTCATCTCACTGCTCCATTATTTCATCACTGTGCTCCATATGCAATCACACTGCTCGGTTGTGTCATCACACTGCTCCATTGTGCCATCACACTGCTCCATTGAGTCATCCCATTGCTCCTTTTTGCCATCACACTGCTCCATTGTGCGAACACAATGCTCCATTGTGCAATCAGAGAGATCCATTGTGGATCACACTGCTCCATTGTGTCATCACTCTGCTCCATTGTGGCCTAACACTGCCTTATTTTGTCATCAAGCTGCTCCAATGTGTCATCACACGGCATCTTTGTGCCCTCACTCTGCGCAATTGTGCCCTCACAGTAATCCATGTGCTCTCACACTGCTCCATTTTGCCATCACCGTGCTCCATGGTGTCTTCACGCTGCTCCATTTTGCCCTCAACGTGCTAAATTGTGTCATCACACTGTTCCAATGTTCATCACACTGCTCCTTTCTGTCATCACAATGCTCACTTGTGCCATCACACAGCTCCATTGTGTTATCACACTGCTCCTTTGTGCCATCACACTGCCTTATTGTGTCATCCCACTGCTCCATTGTGTCCAGGCAGCGACACATTGTACCCTCACAATGCTGAATTGTGCCCTCACACTGCTCCATTTTGTGCTCACACTCCTACATTGTGCCATCACTCTTCTCCATTGTGTCATCACGCTGCTCCAGTGTGTCATCACGCTGCTCCATTTTTAACACACAATTCTCCATTGTGACCTCACATTGATAAATTGTGTCATCACACTGCTCCATTGTGTCATCACACTGTTCCATTTTATCATCACACTGCTCCATTGTGTCATCACACTGGTCCATTTTTAACACACAATGCTCCATTGTGACCTCACATTGTTAAATTGTGTCATCACACTGCTCCATTTTACCATCACACTGCTCCATTGTGTCTTCACACTGCTGCATTGTGTCGTCACACTGCTATATTTAATCATGCTGCTCCATTGTGTCATCACGCTGCTCCATTGTTCCCTCACATTGCTCCATTGTGACTTCACAGTGCTAAACTGTGTCATCACACTGCTCCATTGTGCCATCAAAGTGCTCCATTCTGTCAGTTCACTGCTCCATTGTTTCATCACAATGCTCCATGTGCAATCACACTGCTCCATTATGTCATCACACTGCTCCATTGTGCCATCACACTGCTCACACTGCACCTTTGTGCCATCCCACTACTCCATTGTGTGATCACACTGCTCCATTCTGTCATCACTATGCTCCTTTTTGCCATCACACAGCTCCATTGTGTCATCACACTGCACCATTGTGTCATCACAATGCTGTATTCAGTCATCATGCTGCTCCATTGTGTCATCACACTGCTCCATTGAGTTATCACACTGCTCTTTTGTGCCATCACAATGCTCCACTGTGTGATCACACTGCTCAATTTTGCCATCACAGTGATCCATTGTGCCATCACACTGCTCCATTGTGTCATCACAATTCTCCACTGTGCCATCACACTGCCCTATTGTGTCAACACACTGCTCCATTGTGTCATCACACAGCGTCTTTGTGCTCTCACTCTGCTCCATTGTGACATCACACTACTCCATTGTGCTCTCACACTGCTCCATTTTGCCATCACAGTGTTCCATGGTTTCATCACGCTGCTTCATTTTGCCCTCACCATGCTAAATTGTGTTATCACACTGCTCCATTGTCTCATCACACTGCTCCTTTCTGTCATCTCAGTGCTCAATTGTGCCATCACACTGCTCAACTGTGTCATCACACTCCCTGACTGTGTCCTCACACTTGTCCATTTTGCCCTCACACTGATCCATTGTGCCCTCACACTGCTCCATTGTGACCACACACTGCTCCATTTTGCACTCACACTGCTCCTTTGATTTTTGTTTTATTTTTATTTTTTTTTAGTCTTTTCGAGACAGGGTCTCCTTGTAGCCCCAAATGTCCTGGATCTTTCTCTGTAGACCAGGCTGGCCTTGAACTCACAAAGATCCGCCTGCCTCTGCCTCCCAAGTGCTAGGATTAAAGGCATGCACCACCACGCCCGGCATTTAATATTTTTTTTAGCACACTGCTACTTTGTGATATCACACTGCTGCATTGTCTGATAAGGCTGCTCCATTGTGCCATCAAACTGCTCCATTATGTCATCACACTGCTCCATTGTTTCATCACAGTGCTCAATTGTGCCATCACACTGCTCCATTGTGTCATCACCCTGCTCCTTTGTGTTATCACAATGCTCAATTTTTCCATCAGACTACAGCATTGTGTCAACACACTGCTCCATTGTGTCATCACACTGCTATATTGTGCTATCACATTCCTCCATTGTGCCAACCCAGTGCTCCATTTTGCCCTCAGTCTGCTCCATTTTGCCCTCACACTGCTTTATTGTGCTATCACACTGCTCCATTGTGTCCACACAGTGCCATATTGTGTCCGACATTGCTCCATTGTGCCCTCACCCTGCTCCATTTTGCCCTCACACTGCTCCATTTTGCCCTCACACTGCTCCATTGTGTCATCTCCATGCTCCATTGTGCCCTCACTCTGCCTTATAGTGTCATCCCACTGCTCCATTGTGTCCATAGCGTGCCACATTTTGCCTGACATTGCTCCATTGTGCCCTCACCCTGCTCCATTTTGCCCTCACACTGCTCCAATTTGCCATCACACTGCTCCATTGTGTCATCACCCTGCTTCATTGTGTCATCACGATGCTCCATTCTTAACTCACATTGCTCCATTGTGACCTCACAGTGCATATATTGTCACCACACTGCTTCATTGTGTCATCACACTGCTCCATTGTGGATCACACTGCTCCATTGTGCCTTCACACTGCTCCATTGTGTCTTTTCACTGCTCCATTCTGTCACCACTATGCTCCGTTGTGCCATCACACTGTTCAATTGTGTCATCACACTACTTCATTGTGCCATCACAATGCTCCATTGTGTCATCTCACTGCTCCATTCTGTCATCACTATGCTCCTTTGTGCCATCACATGGCTCCATTTTGTCATCACACTGCTCCATGGTGTCATCACACTACTATATGCAGTCATCATGCTGATCCATTTTGTCATCACACTGCTCCATTATTCCCTCACATCACTTCATTTTGACCTCACAGTGCTAAATTTTGTCATTGTTCTAGTCTGTCTTCCATTGCTGTGACAAAACACTCTGACCGACACCAACTTGGGGAGGAAAGGGTTTATTCAGCTTACATCTCCTGGGTCACAGTTGATCACTCAGGGAGCCCAAGGTAAGAACTCAGGGCAGGAACCTGGAGGCAGGAGCTGAAGCACAGGCCATGGAGGAATGCTGTCCACTGGCTTGCTCCTGGCTTGCTCTCTGGCTCATGCCCAGCCTGCCTTCTTATACTGTCACTGCTCAACAATCAAGACAATACACCACAGATGTGGCCACAGGCCAATCCAATGGAGCAAATTCCCCAATTGAGGCTCCCTCAACCCAGGTGTGTCAAGTTGACACTAAAGCTATCCAGCACAATTGACCCCTTGTCAACTTGACACACAAAACACATCACTATTAAACCACCACCTTTCCAGTTCTTATCCCCAAAATATGATGTTAACATGAATCACAACCTAAGACAGTACAACCTCAAAAGCCTCACAGTCCTTAAAATGTCCAAACACTTAAAAGTCCAGTCTATTAAAAGTCTCCTAACTGTGGGCTGCTGCAAAATCCAAAACAAGTACTGTCTTATTTCAAAGGGAAGAATCAGGCACTCTCAAACAAAACCTAAGTCCAGCAAGTAGCTCAAGGCTGGACACCTGGGATCCACTCACGATCTTCTGGGCTCCAAAGGGTCTCGGCAGCTCCCTCTCTCCGACTCTGCCGTCCGTGGCACACTCATCTCGCAGGCCCAGGCCAACTCCATTCTACACCTACCGCTGCTCTTGGTGGTCGTCCCAGGGTACCGGCATCTCCAAAAAGCTGGGGTCGCTACTGAAACTGAGGCAGCACCTTCACCAATGGTCTCTTCTGACCTCTCCTGGTGCAAAGCCTCAGCTTCTCTCCATGACCCCTGCAATCCTGGGGTCTTCACAGCAACCGAGGTGCACTTCCACCAATGGTCTTTCCTGACCTCTCACAGTGCCAAGCCTCGGCTGCTCTCTGTGACCCCCTCAAATTTCAACACCGGAACCATATAGGAGACTCTTACACGTTACCAAGTCCGGCTTCTGGCTCGAGATGGAGGCTCAGGCCCTTTCTGGGTCACAGCTTCTGTGTGCTGACCTTGAAGATATTCTCCCCAGAAGATTTCACCTCAGTGATGCTGGTCTCTTGTTACTTACAGCTGATTTTTCAGCCCCAGCTAACCAGCATCAATTGCCCCAGTACCACAAAAGTTTCACTTCAGGTTCTGGTCTCTTGTTACTTACAGCTGATTCTCCACAGCCCCAGCTGACCAGAACCCACAGATTACACAGTCCTGATGATCTCTGCTCTCCTTTGAAACTAGAAACTTCACAAGCCAGGCCTCCATCTTCTACAACTCCTTCAGCAAAACTGCTCCAAGCTCCACAGCAACAATCTTTAGGCATTCAATGATCTTCCCAGCCCAAAGTTCCAAACGCCTCCACAATCCTTCCCCAAAACACCAAGGTCAGGTCTGTCACAGCAATACCCCACTCTTCTGGTACCAATTTCTGTCCTAGTTTGTCTTCCATTGCTGTGACAAAACACTCTGACCGACACCAACTTGGGGAGGAAAGGGTTTATTCAGCTTACATCTCCTGGGTCACAGTTGATCACTCAGGGAGCCCAAGGTAAGAACTCAGGGCAGGAACCTGGAGGCAGGAGCTGAAGCACAGGCCATGGAGGAATGCTGTCCACTGGCTTGCTCCTGGCTTGCTCTCTGGCTCATGCCCAGCCTGCCTTCTTATACTGTCACTGCTCAACAATCAAGACAATATACCACAGATGTGGCCACAGGCCAATCCAATGGAGCAAATTCCCCAATTGAGGCTCCCTCAACCCAGGTGTGTCAAGTTGACACTAAAGCTATCCAGCACAGTCATCACTCTGTTCCATATGTCATCTCACTGCTCCATTGTTTCATCACAGTGCTCCATGTGCAATCACACTGCTCCATCGTGTCATCAAACTGCTCAATTGTGCCATCACACTGCTCCATTGAGTCATCACACTGCTCATTTGTGCCATCACACTGCTCCATTTTGCGGTTACACTGCTCAATTGTGCCATCACAGTGATCCATTGTGCCATCACACTGCTTCATTGTGTCATCACACTGCTCCATTGTGCCCTAACAGTGTGCTATTGTGTCAACACACTGCTCCATTTTGTCATCACATGGCATCTTTATGCTCTCAGTCTGCTCCATTGTGCCCTCACACTACTCCATTGTGCTCTCACTCTACTCCATTGTGCCAATACAGTGCTCCATGGTTTCATCATGCTGCTCCATTTTGCTCTCACCATGCCAAATTTTGTCATCACACTGCTCCATTGTGTCATCACACTGCTCTTTTCTGTCATCTCAATGCTCCTTTGTGCCATCACACTGCTCCATTGTGTCATCACACTGCCTGACTGTGTCCTCACACTTGTCCGTTGTGCCCTCACACTGATCCATTGTGCCCTCACACTGCTCCATTGTGACCACACACTTCTCCATTGTGCACTCACACTGCTCCTTTGTGACATCACACTGCTGCATTGTGTGATAAGGCTGCTCCATTGTGCCATCAAACTGATCCATTATGTCATCTCACTACTCTGTTGTTTCATCACTGTGCTCAATTGTGCCATCACACTGCTCCATTGTGTCAACACACTGCTCCTTTGTGTCATCACAATGCTCAATTTTTCCATCAGACTACTGCATTGTGTCATCACACTGCTCCATTGTGTCATCACACTGCTATATTGTGCGATCACATTCCTCCCTTGTGCCAACCCAGTGCTCCGTTTTGCCATCACTCTGCTTCATTGTATCATCGCCATGCTCCATTGTGCCCTCACACTGCCTTATTGTGTCATCCCTCTGCTCCATTGTGTCCACAGAGTGCCACATTGTGCCCAACATTGCTCCATTGTGCCCTCACCCTGCTCCCTTTTGCCCTGAGTCTGCTCAATTGTGTCATCGCCATGCTCCATTGTACCCTCACACTGCCTTATTGTGTCATCCCACTGCTCCATTGTGTCCACAGAGTGCCACATTGTGCCTGAAATTGCTCCATTGTGCCCTCACCTGCTCCATTTTGCCCTCACACTGCTCCATTTTGCCATCACACTGCTCCATTGTGTCATCACGCTGCTTCATTGTGTCATCACGGTGCTCCATTGTTAACACACATTGCTCCATTGTGACCTCACAGTGCATATTTTGTCATCCCACTGCTTCATTGTGTCATCACACTGCTCCATTGTGGATCACACTGCTCCATTGTGCTATCACACTACTCCATTGTGTCATTTCACTGTTCCATTCTGTCATCACTATGCTCCATTGTGCCATCACACTGCTTCATTGTGTCATCACATTGCTCCATTGTGCCATCACAATGTTCCATTGTGTCATCTCACTGCTCCATTCTGTCATCACTATGCTCTGATGTTCCATCACACGGCTCCATTTTGTCATCACACTGCTCCATGGTGTCATAACACTGCTATATTCAGTCATCATGCTGCTCCATTTTGTCATCACACTGCTCCATTACTCCCTCACATTGCTTCATTGTGACCTCAAAGTTCTAAATTGTGTCATCAAACTGCTCCATTGTGTCATCACACTGCTCCATTGTGCCAACACCCTGTTCCATTGTGTCATCTCACTGCTCCATTGTTTCATCACAGTGCTCCATATGCAATCACACTGCTGCACTTTGTCATCACAATGCTCCATTGTGCGATCACACTGCTCCATTGAGTCATCACACTGCTCCTTTGTGCCATCACACTGCTCCATTTTGTGGTCATACTGCTCAATTGTGCCATCACAGTGATCCATTGTGCCATCACACTGCTCCATTGTGTCATCACACTGCTCCATTGTGCCCTAACACTGCCTTATTTTGTCATCACCCTGCTCCAATGTGTCATCACATGGCGTCTTTGTGCCCTCACTCTGCTCAATTATACCCTCACACTACTCCATTGTGCTCCCACACTGCTCCATTGTGCCATCACAGTGCTCCATGGTTTCATCACACTGCTCCATTTTTGCCCTCACTGTGCTAAATTGTGTCATCACACTGTTCCATTGTCTCATCGCACTGCTCCTTTCTGTCATCACTGTGCTCAATTGTGCCATCACACTGCTCCATTGTGTCATCACACTGCTCCTTGGTCCCATCACACTGTCTTATTGTGTCATCACACTGCTTCATTGTGTACAGACAGTGACACATTGTGCCCTCACAATGCTGCACTGTGCCCTCACACTGCTCCATTTTGCCCTCACACTCCTACATTGTGCCATCACCCTTCTCCATTGTGTCATCATGCTGCTCCATTTTTAACACACAATGTTCCATTGTGACTTCACATTGATAAATTGTTTCATCACACTGCTCCATTGTGTCATCACCGTGCTCCATTTTACCATCACACTGCTCCATTGTGTATTCACACTGCTCCTTTGTGTCATCACACTGCTACATTTAATCATGCTGCTGCATTGTGTCATCACGCTGCTCCATTGTTCCCTCACATTGCTTCATTGTGACTTCACAGTGCTAAACTGTGTCATCACACTGCTCCATTGTGCCATCACACTGCTCCATTGTGTCATCTCACTGTTCCATTGTTTCATCACAGTGCTCCATATGCAATCACACTGCTCCATTTTGTCATCACACTGCTCCATTGTGCCATCACATTGCTCCATTGAGTCATCAGAATGCTCCTTATTGCCATTACACTGCTCCATATTGCGATCACACTGCTAGATTGTGCAATCACAGCGATCCATTGTGGATCACACTGCTCCATTGTGTCATCCCTCTGCTCCACCGTGCCCTAACACTGCCTTATTTTGTCATCAAGCTGCTCCAATGTGAAATCACACGGCACCTATGTGCCCTCACTCTGCTCAATTGTGCTATCACACTGATCCATTGTGCTCTTACACTGCTCCAATGTGCCATCACAGTGCTCCATGGTGTCATCACGCTGTTCCATTTTGCCCTCACTGTGCTAAATTGTGTCATCACACTGTTCCATTTTCTCATCACACTGCTCCTTTCTGTCATCACAATGCTCACTTCTGCCATCACACAGCTCCTTTCTGTCATCACAATGCTCACTTCTGCCATCACACAGCTCCATTGTGTTATCACACTGCTCCTTTGTTCCATCCCACTGCCTTATTGTGTCATCACACTGCTACATTGTGTCCAATCAGCGACACATTGTGCCCTCACAATGTTGAATTTTGCCCTCACACTGCTCCATTTTGTGCTCGCACTCCTACATTGTGCCATTACACTTCTCCATTGTGTCTTCACGCTGCTCCAGTGTTTCATCATGCTACTCCATTTTTAACACACAATTATCCATTGTGACCTCACATTGATATATTGTGTCATCACACTGCTCCATTGTGTCATCACACTTCTCCATTTTTAACACACAATGCTCCATTGTGACCTCACATTGATAAATTGTGTCATCACACTGCTCCATTGTGTCAACACACTGCTCCATTTTACCATCACACTGCTCCATTGTGTCTTCACACTGCTCCATTGTGTCATCACACTGCTATATTTAATCATGCTGCTCCAATGTGTCATCACGCTGCTCCATTGTTCCCTCACATTGCTTCATTTTGACTTCACAGTGCTAAACTGTGTCATCCCACTGCTCCATTGTGCCATCACACTTCTCCATTGTGTCATCTCACTTCTCCATTGTTTCATCACAGTGCTCCATGTGCAATCCCACTGCTCCATTGTGTCATCACTCTGCTCCATTGTGCCATCACAGTGCTCACACTGCTCCTTTGTGCCATCACACTGCTCCATTGTGCGATCACACTGCTCCATTCTGTCATCACTATGCTCCTTTCTGCCATCACACAGCTCCATTGTGTCATCACACTGCTCCATTGTGTCATCACACTGCTATATTGAGTCATCATGCTGTTCCATTGTGTCATCACACTGCTCCATTGAGTCATCACACTGCTCCTTTGTGCCATCACAATGCTCCATCGTGTGATCACACTGCTCAATTGTGTCATCACAGTGATCCATTGTGCCATAGCACTGCTCCATTGTGTCATCACACTTCTCTATTGTGCCGTCACACTGCCCTGTTGTGTCAACACACTGCTCCATTGTGTCATCACGCGGCGTCTTTGTGCTCACACTCTGCTCAATTGTGACCTCACGTTACTCCATTGTGCTCTCACACTGCTCCATTGTGCCAATACAGTGCTCCATGGTTTCATCACGCTGCTCCATTTTGCCCTCACTGTGCTAAATTGTGTCATCACACTGCTCCATTGTCTCATCACACTGCTCCTTTCTGTCATCTCAATACTCCATTGTGCCATCACACTCCCTGACTGTGTCCTCACACTTATCCATTTTGCCCTCACACTGATCCATTGTGCTCTCACACTGCTCCATTGTCACCACACACTGCTCCATTGTGCACTCACACTGCTCCTTTGTGATATCACACTGCTGCATTGTGTGATAAGGCTGCTCCATTTTGCCATCAGAAGGCTCCATTATGTCATCTCACTGTTCCATTGTTTCATCACAGTGCTCAATTGTGCCATCACATTGCTCCACTGTGTCATCACCCTGCTCCTTTGTGTCATCACAATGCTCAAATTTTCCATCAGACTATTGCATTGTGTCATCATAGTGCTCCATTATGTCATCACACTGCTATATTGTGTGATCACATTCTTCCATTGTGCCAACCCAGTGCTCCATTTTGCCCTCAGTCTGCTCCATTGTGTCATCATCATGCTCCATTTTGCCCTCACACTGCTTTATTGTGTCATCACACTGCTTCATTGTGTCCACACAGTGCCATATTGTGTCTGCCATTGCGCTATTGTGCCCTCACCCTGCCCCATTTGCCCTCACACTGCTCCATTTTGTCATCGCCGTGCTCCATTGTGCCCTCACACTGCCTTATATTGTCATCCCACTGCTCCATTGTGTCCACAGAGTGCCACATTCTGCCTGACATTGCTCCATTGTGCCCTGACCCTGCTCCATTTTGCCCTCACACTGCTCAAGTTTGCCATCACCCTGCTCCATTGTGTCATCACGCTGCTTCATTGTGTCATCACAATGCTCCATTGTTAACTCACATTGCTCCATTTTGTCCTCACTGTGCATATTTTGTCATCATACTGAGTCATTGTGTCATCACACTGCTCCATTGCCATCACACTGTTCCATTGTGCCATCACACAGCTCCATTGTGTCTTTTCACAGCTCCATTCTGTCACCACTATGCTCCGTTGTGCCAACACACTGCTCAATTGTGTCATCACACTGCTCCATTGTGCCATCACAATGCTCCATTGTGTCATCTCACTGATCCATTCTGTCATCACTATGCACACGGCTCCATTTTGTCATCACACTGCTCCATGGTGTCATGACACTACTATATTCAGTCATCATGGTGATCCATTTTGTTATCACACTGCTCCATTATTCCCTCACATGGCTTCATTGTGACCTCACGGTGCTAAATTTTGTCATCACTGTGTTCCATGTGTCATCACACTGCTCCATTGTGCCATCAACCTGTTCCATTGTGTCATCTCACTGCTCCATTGTTTCATCACAGTGCTCCATATGCAATCACACTCCTCCATTGTGTCATCAAACTGCTACATTGTGCCATCACACTGCTCCATTGAGTCATCACACTGCTCATTTCTGCCATCACACTGCTCCATTTTGCGGTCACACTGCTCAATTGTGCCATCACATTGATCCATTGTGCCAACACACTGCTTCATTGTGTCATCACACTGCTCCATTGTGCCCTAACACTGCCATATTTTGTCATCACACTGCTCCATTATCTCATCACACGGCATCTTTGTGCCCTCACTCTGCTCAATTGTGCCCTCCCACTACTTCATTGTACTCTCACACTGCTCCAATGTGCCATCACAGTGCTCCATGGTTTCATCACGCTGCTCCATTTTGCCCTCACCGTGCTAAATTGTGTCATCACACTGCTCGATTGTCTCATCACACAGCTCCATTCTGTCATCACAATGATCAATTGTGCCATCACATTGCTCCATTGTGTCATCACAATGCTCCTTTCTGCCATCACACTGCCTTACTGTGTCATCACACTGCTCCATTGTGTCCAGTGACACATTTTGCCCTCACAATGCTGCATTGTGCCCTCACACTGCTCCATTTTGCCCTCACACTCCTACATTGTGCCATCACACTTCTCCATTGTGTCATCACGCTGTTCCAGTGTGTCATCACGCTGCTCCATTTTTAACACACAGTCCTCCATTGTGACCTCACATTGATAAATTCTGTCATCACACTGCTCCATTGTGTCATCACAGTGCTCCATTTTACCATCACATGGCTCCATTTTGTCTTCACACTGCTCCATTGTGTCATCACACTGCTATATTTAATCATGCTACTCCATTGTGTTATCCCGCTGCTCCATTGTTCCCTCACATTGCTTCATTGTGAATTCACAGCGCTGAATTTTGTCATCACAGTGCTCCATTTTACCATCACACTGCTCCATTGTGTCTTCACACTGCTCTATTTTGTCATCACACTGCTATATTTAATCCTGCTGGTCCATTGTGTCATCACGCTGCTCCATTGTTCCCTTACATTGCTTCATTGTGAATTCACAGTGCTAAATTATGTCATCACACTGCTCCATTGTGCCATCACACTTCTCCATTGTGTCATCTCACTGCTCCATTGTTTCATCATAGTGCTCCATGTGCAGTCACACTGCTCCATTGTGTCATCACACTGCTCCATTGTGCCATCACACTGCTCCATTGAGTCATCACACTGCTCCTTTGTGCCATCACATTGCTCCATTGTGCCATCACAGTGCTCAATTGGGCCATCACAGTGATCCATTGTCCCAACACACTGCTACATTGTGTCATCACACTGCTCCATTGTGCTCTAACACTGCCTTATTTTGTAATTACACTGCTCCAATGTGTCATCACATGGCGTCTTTGTGCCCTCACTCTGCTCAATTGTGCCCTCAGATTTCTCCTTTGTGTTCTCACACTGCTCCATTGTGCCCTCATAGTACTCCATGGTTTCATCATGCTGCTCCATTTTGCCCTTACCGTACTAAATTGTGTCATCACACTGCTCCATTGTCTCATCACACTGCTCCTTTCTGTCATCACAATGCTCAATTGTGCCATCACACTGCTCCATTGTGTCATCACACTGCTCCTTTGTGCCATCACACTGCCTTATTGTGTCATCACACTGCTCCATTGTGGCCGGACAGCGACACATTGTGCCCTCACAATGCTGCATTGTGCCCTTACACTGCTCCATTTTGCCCTCACACTCCTACATTGTCCCATTACTCTTCTCCACTGTGTCATTGTGCTGCTCCATTGTGTCATCACGCTGCTCCACTTTTAACACACAATTCTCCATTCTGACCTCACAATGATAAAATGTGTCATCACACTGCTCCATTGTGTCATCACACTGCTCCATTTTACCACCACACTGCTCCATTGTGTCATCCGGCTGCTCCATTGTGCACTCACACAGCTCCGTTTAGCATCCCAATGCTCCATTTTGATATTACACTGCGGCATTTTGTCTCCACTCTGCTCCATTGTATCATCACATTGCTCCAATGTGTCATTACACTGCTCCATTTTTCCCTAACAATGGTCCAATGTGCCATCACAGTGTTCCATTCTGTCCTCAACCTGCTACATTGTGTCAACACGCAGAGCCTTTGCGTCATCATGCTGGTGCATTGTGCCCCCAGTCCTCTAAATTTTGCCCTCACACTGCTCCATTGTGTCAACTCATTGCTCCATTGTGCCATCACACTGCTCCATTGTGTCATTTAACTGCTCAATTGTATCATCACACTGCTCCATTGTGTCATCTCACTGCTCCATTGTTTCATCACAATGCTCCATTGTGTCATCACATTGCTCCTTTGTGTCATCCCACTGTTCCCTGTGTCATCACAATGCTCCAGTGTGTCATCACGCTGCTTCATTGTTTCCTCACATTGATTCATAGTGACTTCACAGTACTAAATTGTGTCATCACACTGCTCCATTGTGCCATCACACTGCTCCATTGTGTCATCTCACTGCTCCATTGTTTCACCACAGTGCTCCATATGCAATCACACTGCTTCATTGTGCCATCACACTGCACAATTGTGCCATCACAGTGATCCATTTTGCCAACACACTGCTACATTGTGTCATCACACTACTCCATGTGCCCTAACACTGCCTTATTTTGTCATCACACTGCTCCAATGTGTCATCACATGGCGTCTTTATGCCCTCACTCTGTTCAATTGTGTCCTCAGACTTCTCCATTTGCTCTTGCACTGCTCCATTGTGCCATCACAGTGATCCATAGTTTCATCATGCTGCTCCATTTTGCCCTCACCGTGCTAAATTGTGTCATCACAGTGTCTCATCACACTGCTCCTTTCTGTCATCACAATCCTCAATTGTGCCATCACACTGCTCCATTGTGTCATCACACTGCTCCATTGTGTCCAGACAGTGATACATTGTGCCCTCACAATGTTGCATTGTGCCCACCCAGTGCTCTATTTTGCTCTCACAGTCCTACATTGTGCCGTTACACTTCTCCATTGTGTCATCACACTGCTCCAGTGTGTCATCACGCTGCTCCATTTTTAACACACAATGCTCCATTGTGACCTCACATTGATAAATTGTGTCATCACAGTGCTTCATTGTGTAATCACACTGCTCCATTTTACCATCACACTGCTACATCGTGTTATCTGGCTGCTCCACTATGCACTCACACAGCTCCACTTAGCCATTCCAATGCTCCCTTGCGCCATTACACTGCTGCATTTCGTCTTCACTGTGCTCCATTGTGTCATCACATTGCTCCATTGTGTCATTACACTGCTCCATTGTTCCCTCACAATGGTCCATTGTGCCATCACAGTGCACCATTTTGTCCTCACACTGCTACATTGTGTCATCACGCAGCTACATTTTTTCATCATGCTGGCACATTGTGCCCCCAGTCCTCTAAATTTTGGCCTCACACTGCTCCATTTTGTCAACACACTGCTAGATTGTGTCATCTCCCTGCTCCATTGTTTAATCACAGTGCTCGATTGTGTCATCACATTGCTCCATTATGCCATCACACTTCATTGTGTAATCACAAGGCTCCATTGTGCCACCACACTGCTCCATTGTGCAATCCCACTTCTCCATTGTGCCATCACAATGCTACATTTTGCCACCATACTGCTCCATTGTGTCATCACACAGCCCTATTTTGCTCTCACACTACTCCATTGTGCCCACACACCTCTACATTGTGCTCTCACTCTGCTCCATTGTTCCATCACACTGCTCTGTGGTGTCATCACGGTGCTCCATTTTGCCCTCACCATCGTAAATTGTGTCATCACCCTGCTCCATTGTGTCATCACAATGATTCTTTGTGCCATCACACTGCTCCATTGTGTCATCACACTGCCCCACTGTGTCCTCACACTTGTCCATTGTGCCTTCAAACTGATCCATTGTTCCCTGGCAGTGCTCCATTTTGACGACACACTGCTCCATTGTGCACTCACACTGCTCCATTGTGATATCACACTGCTGCATTGTGTCATATGTCTGCTCCATTGTGCCACCATACTGCTCCATTATGTCATCTCACTGCTCCATTGTTTCATCACAGTGTTCATTTGTCCCATCACACTGCTCCATTGTGTCAGCACACTGCTCTTTGTGTCATCACAATGCTCAATTTTTCCATCACACTTCTCCATTGTGTCATCACACTGCTCCATTGTGTCATCACACAGCTATATTGTGCGATCACATTCCTCGATTGTGCCAACCCAGTGCTCCATTTTGCCCCCACACTGCTCCATTGTGTCATGACCATCCTCCATTGTGCCCTCACACTGCCTTATTGTGTCATCGCACTGCTCCATTGTGTCCACAGAGTGCCACATTGTGCCTGACATTGCTCCATTGTGCCCTCACCCTGCTCTGTTTTGCCATCACACTGCTCCATTGTGTCATCATGCTGATTCTCTGTGCCATCACGGTGCTCCATTGTTAACTCACATTGCTCCATTGTGACCTCTCAGTGCAAATTTTGTCATCACACCGCTTCATTGTGTCACCACAGTGCTCCATTTTGCGATCACACTGTTCCATTGTGCCATCACACTGCTCCATTGTGTCATTTCACTGCTCCAATCTGTCATCACTATGCTCTGTTGTGCCATCACACTGCTCCATTGTGTCATGACACTGCTCCATTGTGCCATCACAATGCTCCATTATGTCATATCACTGCTCCATTCTGTCATCACTATGCTGCTTTGTGCCATCATACAGCTCCATTGTATCATCACACTGCTCCATTGGGTCATCACACTGCTATATTCAGTCACCATGCTGTTTCATTGTGTCATCACACTGCTCCATTATTCCCTCACATTGCTTCATTGTGACCTGACAGTGCTAAATTTTGTCATCACACTGTTTCATGTTTCATCACACTGCTCCATTGTGCCACCACACTGTTCCATTGTGTCATCTCACTGCTCCATTGTTTCATCACTGTGCTTCATATGCAATCACACTACTCCATTGTGTCATCACACTGCTCCATTGTGCGATCACACTGCTCCATTGTGTCATCCCTCTGCTCCATTTTGCCCTAACACTGCCTTATTTTGTCATCACAGTGCTCCAATGTGTCATCATACGGCATCTTTGTGCCCTCACTCTGCTCAATTGTGCCCTCACACTACTCCATTGTGCTCTCACACTGCTCCATTGTGCCATCACAGTGCTCCATGGTGTCATCACGCTGCTCCATTTTGCCTTCACTGTGCTAAATTGTGTCATCACACTGTTCCAATGTCTCATCACACTGCTCCTTTCTGTCAACACAATGCTCACTTGTGCCATCACACAGCTCCATTGTGTTATCACACTGCTCCTTTTTGCCATTACACTGCCTTATTGTGTCATCATACTGCTCCATTGTGTGCAGACAGTGACACATTGTGCCCTCACAATGCTGCATTGTGCCCTCACACTGCTCCATTTTGCACTCACACTCCTACATTTTGCCATCACACTTCTCCATTGTGTCATCACGCTGCTCCAGTGTGTCATCACGCTGCTCCATTTTTAACACACAATTCTGCATTGTGACCTCACATTGATAAATTGTGTCATCACAATGCTCCATTGTGTCATCACACTGCTCCATTTTACCATCACACTGCTCCATTGTGTCATCATACTGCTCAATTTTTAACACACAATGCTCCATTGTGACCTCACATTGATAAATTGTGTCATCACACTGCTCCATTGTGTCATCACACTGCTCCATTTTACCATCACACTGCTCCATTGTGTCTTCACACTGCTCCATTGTGTCATCACACTGCTATATTTAATCATGCTGCTCCATTGTGTCATCACGCTGCTCCATTGTTCGCTCACATTACTTCATTGTGACTTCACAGTGCTAAACTGTGTCATCACACTGCTCCATTTTGCCATCTCACTGCACCATTGTGTCATCTCACTGCTACATTTTTCATCACAGTGCTCCATGTGCAATCACACTGCTCCATTGTGTCATCACACTGCTCCATTTCGCCATTACACTGCTCCAATGAGTCATCACACTGCTCCTTTCTGCCATCACACTGCTCCATTGTGCCATCACACTGCTCACTTGTGCCATCACAGTGATCCATTGTCCCAACACACTGCTACATTGTGTCATCACGCTGCTCCATTGTGCCGTAACACTGCCTTATTTTCTCATCACACTGCTCCAATGTGTCATCACATGGCGTCCTTGTGCCCTCACTCTGCTCAGTTTTGTCCTCAGACTTCTCCATTGTGCTCTCACACTGCTCCATTGTGCCATCACAATGCTCCATAGTTTCATCATGCTGCTCCATTTTGCCCTCAACGTGCTAAATTGTGTCATCACATTGTCTCATCACACTGCTCCTTTCTGTCATCAAAATCCTCAATTGTGCCATCACACTGCTCCATTGTGTCCAGACAGTGATACATTGTGCTCTCACAATGTTGCATTGTGCCCACCCAGTGCTCCATTTTGCTCTCACAGTCCTACATTGTGCCATTACACTTCTCCATTGTGTCATCACACTACTCCAGTGTGTCATCACAATGCTCCATTTTTAACACACAATGCTCCATTGTGACCTCACATTGATAAATTGTGTCATCACAGTGCTCCATTGTGTAATCACACTGCTCCATTTTACCATCACACTGCTCCATTGTGTTATCTGGCTGCTCCATTGTGCACTCACACAGCTCCACTTAGCCATTCCTATGCTCCATTGTGCCATTACACTGCTGCATTTCGTCTTCACTGTGCTCCATTCTGTCATCACATTGCTCCATTGTGTCATTAGACTGCTCCATTGTTCCCTCACAATGGTCCATTGTGCCATCACAGTGCTCCATTGTGTCCTCACGCTTCTACATTGTGTCATCACGCAGCTACTTTTTGTCATCATGCTGTTACATTGTGCCCCCAGTCCTCTAAATTTTGCCCTCACACTGCTCCATTGTGTCAACACACTGCTAGATTGTGTCATCTCTCTGCTCCATTGTTTAATCTCAGTGCTCCATTGTGTCATCACATTGCTCCATTATGCCATCACACTTCTCCATTGTGTAATCACAAGGCTCCATTGTGCCACCACAGTACTCCATTGTGCGATCCCACTTCTCCATTGTGCCATCACAATGCTACATTGTGCCATCATACTGCCCCATTCTGTCATCACACTGCCCAATTTTGCTCTCACACTACTCCATTGTGCCCACATACTGCTCCATTGTACTCTCACTCTGCTCCATTGTTCCTTCACACTGCTCTATGGTATCATCACGGTGCTCTACTTTGCCCTTACCGTCATAAATTGTGTCATCACCCTACTCTATTGTGTCATCACACTGATTCTTTGTTCCATCACACTACTCCATTGTGTCATCACACTGCCCCACTGTGTCCTCACACTTGCCCATTGTGCCCTCAAACTGATCCATTGTGCCCTCACAGTGCTCCATTTTGATGACACACTGCTCCATTGTGCAATCACACTGCTCCATTGTGATATCACACTGCTGCATTGTGTCATAGGTCTGCTCCATTGTGCCACCACACTGCTCCATTATGTCATCTCACTGCTCCATTGTTTCATCACAGTGTTCATTTGTCCCATCACACTGCTCCATTGTGTCAGCACACTGCTCTTTGTGTCATCACAATGCTCAATTTTTCCATCACACTTCTCCATTGTGTCATCACACTGCTCCATTGTGTCATCACACAGCTATATTGTGCGATCACATTCCTCGATTGTGCCAACCCAGTGCTCCATTTTGCCCCCACACTGCTCCATTGTGTCATGACCATCCTCCATTGTGCCCTCACACTGCCTTATTGTGTCATCGCACTGCTCCATTGTGTCCACAGAGTGCCACATTGTGCCTGACATTGCTCCATTGTGCCCTCACCCTGCTCTGTTTTGCCATCACACTGCTCCATTGTGTCATCACGCTGTTTTTTTGTGCCATCACGGTGCTCCATTGTTAACTAACATTGCTCCATTGTGACCTCTCAGTGCAAATTTTGTCATCACACTGCTTCATTGTGACACCACACTGTTACATTGTGTCATCTCACAGCTCCATTGTTTCATCACTGTGCTTCATATGCAATCACACTGCTCAATTGTGTCATCACACTGCTCCATTGTGCGATCACACTGCTCCATTGTGCCATCACAGTGATCCATTGTGGATCACACTTCTCCATTGTGTCATCCCTCTGCTCCATTGTGCCCTTACACTGCCTTATTTTGTCATCACAGTGCTCCAATATGTCATCACACGGTGCCTTTGTGCCCTCACTCTGCTCAATTGTGCCCTCACACTACTCCATTGTGCTCTCATACTGCTCCATTGTGCCATCACAGTGCTCCATGGTGTCTTCACGCTGCTCCATTTTGCCTTCACCATGCTAAACTGTGTCATCACACTGTTCCAATGTCTCATCACACTGCTCCTTTCTGTCAACACAATGCTCACTTGTGCCATCACACAGCTCCATTGTGTTATCACACTGCTCCTTTTTGCCATTACACTGCCTTATTGTGTCATCACACTGCTTCCTTGTGTGCAGACAGCGACACATTGTGCCCTCACAATGCTGCATTGTGCCCTCACACTGCTCCATTTTGCGCTCACACTCCTACATTGTGCCATCACACTTCTCCATTGTGTCATCACGCTGCTCCAGTGTGTCATCACGCTGCTCCATTTTTAACACACAATTCTCCATTGTGACCTCACATTGATAAATTGTGTCATCACACTGCTCCATTGTGTCATCACACTGCTCCATTTTGCCATCACACTGCTCCAATGAGTCATCACACTGCTCCTTTGTGCCATCACACTGCTCCATTGTGCCATCACACTGCTCAATTGTGCCATCATAGTGATCCATTGTCCTGACACACTGCTACATTGTGTCATCACACTGCTCCATTGAGCCCTAACACTGCCTTATTTTGTCATCACACTGCTCCAATGTATCATCACATGGCGTCTTTGTGCCCTCACTGTGCTCAATTTTGCCCTCACACTACTCCATTGTGCTCTCACACTGCTCCAATGTGCCATCACAGTGCCCCATGGTGTCATCACGCTGCTCCATTTGCCATCACTCTGATAAATTCTGTCATCACCCTGCTCCTTCCTGTCATCACAATGCTCAATTGTGCCATCACTGCTCCATTGTGTCATCACTCTGCTCCTTTGTGCCATCACATTGCCTTATTGTGTATCACATTGCTCCATTGTGTACAGACAGTGACACATTGTGCCCTTACAATGCTGCATTGTGCTCTTACAGTGCTCCATTTTGCCCTCACACTCCTACATTGTGCCATCATACTTCTCAATTGTGTCATCTCACTGCTCCAGGGTGTCATCACGCTGCTCCATTTTTAACACCCAGTGCTCCATTGTGACCTCACATTGATAAATTGTGTCATCACACTGCTCCATTTTACCATCACACTGCTCCAATGTGTCATCCGGCTGCTTTAGTGTGCACTCACCCAGTTCCTTTTCACCAACCAAATGTTCCATTGGGCCATTGCACTGCTGCAGTTTGCTTTCACTCTGCTCCATTGTGTCATCACATTGCTCCATTGTGTCATTACACTACTCCATTGTTCAGTCACAATGGTCCAATGTGCCATCATAGTGCTCCATTGTGTCCTCACGCTGCTTCCTTGTGTCATCATGCAGCTCCTTTGTATCATCATGCTGGTACATTGTGCCCCCAGTCCTCTAAATTTTGCCCTCACACTGCTCCATTGTGTCAACACACTGCTCCATTGTGCCATCACACTGCTCCATTGTGTCATCTCACTGCTCCATTGTTTCATCACAATGCTCCATTGTGTCATCACATTGCTCTTTTTTGTCATCACATTGTTCCCTTGTGTCATCACAATGCTCCATTGTGCCATCACACTGCTCCATTTTTAATTACCCTGCTCAATTCTGTCATCACAATGCTCCACTGTGCCATTACACTGCTGCATGGTGTCATCACACTGCTCCATTGTGTCATCGCCCTGCTCGGTTCTTCCCTCACATAGCTCCACTGTGTCCTCACAGTGCAAATTTTTGTCATCACACTGCTCCATTGTGTCATCACACTGCTCCATTGTGCCATCACAGTGCTAGATTGTGTCATCTCCCTGCTCCATTGTTTAATCACAGTGATCCATTGTGCCATAACACTGCTCCATTTTGTCATCACACTGCTCCATTGTGCCATCACACTTCTCCATTGTGTAATCACAAGGCTCCATTGAGCCATCACACTGCTTCATTGTGTGATCACACTGCTCCATTGTGCCATCACAATGCTACATTGTGCCATCATACTGCACCATTGTGTCATCACACTGCCCTATTTTGCCCTCACACTACTCCATTGTGCCCACACACTGCTCCCTTGTGCTCTCACTCTGCTCCATTGTTCCATCACACTGCTCTATGGTGTCATCATGGTGCTCCATTTTGCCCCTACCGTGGTAAATTGTGTCATCACCCTGCTCCATTGTGTCATCACACTGATTCGTTGTGCCATCACACTGCTCCATTGTGTCATCACACTGCCCCACTGTGTCCTCACGCTTGTCCATTGTGCCCTCACACTGCTCCATTGTGCCCTCACACTGCTTCATTGTGCACTCACACTGCTATATTTAATCATGCTGCTCCATTGTGTCATCATGCTGCTCCACTGTTCCCTCACATTGCTTCATTGCGACTTCACAGTGGAAATTCTGTGATCACACTGCTCAATTGTGCCATCACACTGCTCCATTGTGTAAACACACTCCTCCATTTTGCCATCAGACTGTTCCATTGTGTCATCTCACTGCTCCATTGTTTGATCACAATGCTCCATTGTGTCATCACATTGCTCCTTTGTCTCATCACACAGTTCCCTTGTGTCATCACAATGCTCCATTGTACCATCACACTTCTCCATTGTTTAATTACCCTGCTCAATTCTATCATCACAATGCTCTACTGTGCCATCACGCTGCTCCATTGTGTCATAAAACTGCTCCATTGTTGTAAGGAGCCGCAGGCTTTAGGTTGCTTATGCTGAGCTTGCTTACAAGGAAGTTGACTCTATGAATTGTCACCTCGAGCCTTTCCCAAGAGCTGGGTGCGGACGTGCAGTAAAAGCCACCAGCCTTTCCCAAGAGCTGGGTGTGGACGTGCAGCAAAAGCCACCAGATACTCCAGCCCGATGTCTCAACTCAGTGATCTTGCAAAAGTAGACCCTCCTCTGACGCCAGATAGCCCGACCGACTGATTACCCTGTTTCACCCACCCCCTCCCTATTTCTTGCTTTCTGCAAGATATATATACAACAGCTTGTGCTCAATAAATTTGGACCTTGACAAAAGCTCGCAGGGTCTCCTTTTTCTCTCTCGCCCATCTTCACAGGTCTGGGGTCTCCTTCGGGTACCTGCGATTACTGCCCCCACAGACAGGGGACATTTGGCGCCCGACGTAGGGGCTCGAAGTCAGAAACCCCCCACCAGACAAAGAAACAAGAAGGACCGGCTGGTGGAACACTTAAAGAAGAAGACGCCCGCTGCCCACGGAGCCAGGACCTCACGGATGAAAAGTAAGTGATTTCTTTGTCTCATATATAAGATGGGCCATTCGCTGTCTAAAGAGGAACAGTTTATTCAACACTTTAAGACAGCCTTCAGGGAGAGAGGAGTTAGGGTTAAGAAAAAAGACCTAGTAAAATTCTTTATATTCATTGGTGATGTTTGTCCTTGGGTCGTCCTTAATGGACCATCCATCCATCCCAAAACATGGGAAAAGGTTAAACAGGAATTAGACACTACCCTCCAACACAAAGGACTAAATAGTGTTCCTATTCAGGCTTTTAGTTATTGGAGTCTCATTAATGATATAATTACAGATTCTCCCCATTCGGCACCACTCCTTGAAACTACAGGACAATTTTTAAAACCCCTTAGTCGCCCCCCCTCGTCAATGTCTCAGGACAAAAAAGACTCGTCGCCCTGTCCATTAGCTGTTTTAGACATGCCTGACGATCAGATGCCTGACGATCAGGAACCTGGGCCGACAGTTCCTAAATCAACCAAACCAAAAATTCCCTCCATCTACCCGCCTCTCCCCCTAAAGCCTCCCTTTTCTGAAAAAAAACCATTGATTCTCCTCAAATTTACCCTATAATAAAAACCCAAGAGTCCTTAACACCATCAGAGGAGGAAGACTTAGAGGAGGCGGCATCCAATAGCCAGCCAAACATGCCTGATGTCCCACCACCCCCTTACTTCCCTTTCCCTAATATAAAACATCTCTTACAGACAAAAAGACAACTTACAAATCAAATTGCTTATCTAAAACAAGTACTTGATTTACAAAAGAATTGTCCATACTAACCCTCGACATTCAACAGTTACAATCGAAAATACAGGTTGGTGGCGTGCCTGTGGCGCCACCCTTTTCCGCCGCGCCAAAAAATAAAATCAAGACAAAAGGCGCCAAAAATCTTAAATTGCCTCTTCAAACTTATCCGATATTAACCCGCTCTCAGGCAGCGGAATCCCAAAATGAAAGTTCTGACCATGATTATGAAGAACCCCCAAATGAAGAGCCCAATCAGGTTAATTCCACTCAGGGGGGAGAGGAGAAAGAGGAGGAGCATGGGCGCCCTTCACAGCGGCGCAGTCGCCGGCTGGAACAGCGCTGCGAAGGGAGCCCATCTGAAAGTGGAAGTGATAGCGGGGAAGATGATGATTCAGGCACAGGACTAAATCGGTACAAAAAATTAAAATTCAAACATCTTAAAAATCTTAACTCTGCAGTCTGTAATTACGGACACATAGCTCCCTTTACTATAAGCCTCCTGGATTCACTAGCTGAGAGAGGCTATTTATCACCAGCAGAGTGGTACCGAGTCGCACAGGCTGTGTTGACCCACCCACAGTACTTAACTTGGAAAGCAGAATTCCTAGATAAATGTCAGGGATTGGCCAAAATAAACATACAAAAGCCTAATACCAAAAAGTGGACTTTTGACAAACTATCAGGTCAAGGAAAATACATCTCAGAAACCAAACAGACTCAGCTTCCTCCGGGATTGTTAGCTAAAGTGACTGAAGCCGCAATGGCAGCCTGGCAGGCTGTCCCCTCTGATAAATCCGTTACTATGCCCCTAACAAAAATAATCCAAGGAAGTAACGAACCGTATGTTCAATTCGTGGGGCGACTTTTAGAAGTCGCTGAAAAAACTCTAAATCTAAGAAATGAAAATGATCCCTTCTTAAAACAATTAGCTTATGAAAATGTCAATTCTACCTGCAGGGCGGCACTCTGAAGCGTCTACAAAAATAAAACTCTTGATGAAATGATTAGGATTTGTAATGACATTGACTACTTTGCCCACAAACTTTCTAAAGGAATTACTGAAGGAGTCACCCTGGCAATGGGAGCAATCATACATAAAGGTAACAATAAATGCTTTAAATGCGGACAAGCAGGACACTTTGCAAAACAATGTTTATCTACAACCAAGAGCCCTAACCCCGCTGTGCCTGCAAACTTCTCACCCACCCACGATGGTGGCGGAGGTGGTTTCAGCTCCCGGCCGCCTAACCGAAACTGCCCTAGATGTAAAAAGGGAAGGCATTGGGCCAATGAGTGCCAATCAAAGACAGACTTAGAGGGAAATCTCCTGCCACCGCTGCAGGGAAACGGATGGAGGGGCCATCCCCGGGCCCCACTTCCTACCATAACCTCTCAGAATACGGGGCTCAACTGTCCAGAGCCACCCCAGGGAGCGCAGGATTGGACTTGTGCTCCGCCTCCTTTCAAATACTAACACCTGAACAGGGAATTCAAGTTATAGAAATGGGCCAATATGCCCCCCCCAACTGGAACCTTTTTTCTGATTCTCGGACGGGCTTCAATGTCCATTAATGGCCTGTCTGTAATACCCACTGTGGTAGATTCTGACTATACAGGAGAAATTAAAATTTTAGCCTCCTCCCCGAGAGGACCCTTGTCCATAAAAACCAGACAGCGCATAGCACAGGCTGTTCCTCTTCCCCTGATAGGAGACTTTCCATATAAACAGACAAAAAGAGGTCCCTCACACCCAGGATCGTCAGATATTTACTGGGTCCAACAATTGACCCATGAGCGGCCCACCCTTATATTGTGGATTGAAGGAAAAAGATTTCAAGGAATTATAGACACAGGAGCTGATGTTACAGTTATTGCCCATAAACATTGGCCCAAGGCCTGGCCGTTGACGGCCTCTGCCACTCACTTAAAAGGAATAGGACAGACACAAAATACCCTTCAAAGTTCTAAACTCTTAACTTGGACGGATAAACAAAACAATGAAGGAGTTATAACACCCTATATAATTAAAGGCTTGCCGGTAAATTTATGGGGAAGAGATATTCGTTTTATCTGCATAAAGCAACACTCTTTTTTAAGGCGGTACACAGGCCTCCCTGCTGTAAAAACAGTAGGTAGAGGCCTCTTCTTTTTGAGTACTATCTCAGAAAGAGAAGAGAATCCTTTAGGTTTTCCAACCCTGTTCTGAGCTCCTCTATGTCTTTATCAATTATTGACTCAGTTGATGGTAATTATTTTTTTTTTTTTTTTTTTTTTTTTTTGTTGGATGTAATCATGGAGGCTATTCCTGTGCCGGCACCTGCTGCCCCAAGCCCAAAATGACAGCCGAAGTAATTGCAGAGATGGGCTCCCACGCTAATTCTGTCAGGGCTGGCACGAGTCATCTTTCCCAGAAATTTAAAAAAAGGAATCAGAGTATATAAACATGCAGGCGCGGGAATAACTGGACCAGGACACAATAGTCTGACTTATTTAGAAACTCAGAGGTTACAATGAATGTGGTCAGACCTGTGGAGCAGGAAAGCTGCGTGTCATTGGGGGCAAGAATGTAGGAGAAGGTTGTATTAACAATTATGGTCCTGCTACAGATGTTGTCCAAGGGTAAGGGAAAAAGCATTTTTGGTCCCTGTAAACAAGTACCAATTCCAGATAGGTCAGTGACAGTCAATTGTACTGAAGACCAGGACAAGAATTTTGTATCATTAGTATGGATAACATCAGCCAGGATTGCTATTCCTTCATAAAAGGGGGGCTCAGTAGAATAGCATAGCCAGCAGCTATATTTACTATCATTTTTAAGCGTAGTGAGGACAGAGGCGGAGGCATTAAGTATGGAAAAGATTAACTCAGAAGAGGAAAGAGGGCCATTAGGTAATGTAGGTCGAAGGGGCACAGAAGAAATGGTAGGTGTCAAGGTGATTGAGTGTGGGGTTATATTCCCTCTAGAGGATGTTGTCTTAATTGGTTTGGATTGTGTCTTGACTGTTTTGGATGGTATGTGAAGTGCAATGTTAGGCCCTATTGACGCTCTATGTGTATTGGGGACTGTTTTTTGTAATTTTATTTTGAATGTGAGTCCCATATCATCCCCCTCCATGTATAGTCTTAGTCCCCATTGTATCCTGCGTCTCACTTCACCGAGCATTTTTCTTTGGGTTCATTCCCATATGAATCCGTGAATAGATACAAGGTAGTGGTTTTTGTCTAATTTCTGGATGTAGGGTATATGTGATGCGTACTTGAATGTGGATGTTTATTTTACGAGTTGTTCGCTAATGTTTTGCACACTACTCCATCCTAATACCGCGATCCTCTTCTTTATGATTCGACAGAGTCCCGAAAGTTGGGTAAGTCCTTGGTCGACACTGGTGATTATAATCAGTTTTAGAGTGAGGGTTAATGCACAGTAATATACTGTGAATCGATCCTGTTCATAGTTATATTCTCGACGATGTTGCACACAAGGGTTACTTTCGTCGTATATGAAGATAAATATTCTGCCTTTCATATCCACCCATCTTGTTGTTATCAATTTAATAATAGACTCTACAGAGTGGCCGATGGTGGTGCTCTGAGACTAGAGTTTACCTATTAATGTGGATGCAGATCTGGTGTAAGACTATCCTTGAGTGCATGGGGAGTTGTCTTTATGACAGCCGTGGATAGGGTTACAGTTCGACTCTGCTGTGCCCATATTTGATAGATTTGGAATTCTATTTAGGATTGAGTATTTTTTTCGATGGGGAGGCACCGTGTTCCAGGCGTTCCCCACTCGACTTATCTCTCCCAGGCCAAAGCGCAGAGTCCCCAACGTTTGTATCCCTTCAGGGGTCCTGCCCGCAAGTAAGGCCCTAACTTCGCTTTTGGTCGGAGGAGGAACTAGGCTAGCTATATCTATACCGGAGTCCTGTGTTGTGTCTAAATGATTTTCCAGCGTATAGTTTTCCTCAAATTCATTGTATGTCTGTGTTTGGTGACCCCGCTTACTGATATGTCCAGAGGTGATGATACACGTATAGATTGCATGCCCGATGAAGTAATGAATTCTGTAAGAAGCACAAAAATAACTGTTCTCACGCACCACCCTAGGGATTGTTAATTGGGCTTCTATTAAGCGTGTCAGGGAGCGCCCATCTATGCTCTTCTATTTTCCGATGATATGCAAAGACACATGCGATGAGCGCATTTTCCCCATTATTGTTCTTAGACAACCGGGTCAGAGGCCCTTATCCATTTGTCTTGTCCATATTGGATCTTTCCCACAACACTTCTTGCTATTAATCAGGCTTTGGGATGGGTCGGGTTTGCCATAAGTGATCAGCAGCTGATTTTCCTTTTAAGCNGGGATTAGTAGAAAATAGCCTACAAAAAGTTAGGGAAAGCTTAGAAAAAAGAAAAAGAGAACGTGAACAACAGGAATCCTGGTATAAAAATTGGTTTTCCACCTCCCCTTGGTTATCTACCCTATTACCTAGTATCCTGGGACCGCTTGTGGGACTACTCCTGTTGCTTTCATTTGGGCCTTGGGCATTCCAACGATTAACACATTTTATTAAGTCTCAAATAGATTCGTCCCTTGCTGCTTCATCAGTCTCCGTCCATTATCACCGAGTGGCGACCAGTGACGAAGACAATACTGAGACCACTCCTACACCCACGCCAGAAAGGCTCAATTTTCGCTTGCTCTAAAGTCATTGCCCTCAGGACTTATAAGAGTGAGCTAGCCCAAACCAGCCCAGGTGGCCGCCCCAAAGACGGGCAACTTCCTCTCCCCTCTTACCAACCTAAGACACGAGCCCTGAGGACGACAGGTTGTCCAAAGACGGGTAAGGAAGAGGGTCTTGTAGAGGTCGAACCTAAGACAGGGACCGTCACATAATCGGCTGCAGACGCTACTCTGCCTGATACTTATCCATACCTTCTTAATGTAAAGAAGGGGGATATGTAAGGAGCCGCAGGCTTTAGCTTGCTTACGCTGAGCTTGCTTACAAGGAAGTTGACTCTATGAATTGTCACCTTGAGCCTTTCCCAAGAGCTGAGTGCGGACGTGCAGTAAAAGCCACCAGCCTTTCCCAAGAGCTGGGTGCGGACGTGCAGCAGAAGCCACCAGATACTCCAGCCCGATGTCTCAACTCAGTGATCTTGCAAAAATAGACCCTCCTCTGACGCCAGATAGCCCGACTGACTGATTACCCTGTTTCACCCACCCCCTCCCTATTTCTTGCTTTCTGCAAGATATATATACAACGGCTTATGCTCAATAAATTTGGACCTTGACAAAAGCTCGCAGGGTCTCCTTTTCTCTCTCACCCATCTTCACAGGTCTGGGGTCTCCTTCGGGTACCTGAGATTACTGCCCCGGCAGACAGGGGACACATTGTGTCATCACCGTGCTCCATTCTTCCTTCACATTGCTCCATAGTGACATCACAGTGCTAAATTTTGTCATCACACTGCTCGATTTTGTCATCACACCGCTCCATTGTGCCATCACACTGCTAGATTGTGTCATCTCACTGCTTCATTTTTTAATCACAGTGCTCAATTCTGCCATCACACTGCTCCATTCTGCTATCACACTGCTCCATTGAGTCCTCACACTGCTCCATTGTGCCATCACACTTCTCCATTGTGTAATCACAAGGCTCCATTTTGCCATCACACTGCTCCATTGTGCTATCACACTGCTCCATTGTGCCATCACAATGCTACATTGTGCCATCATACTGCTCCATTGTGTCATCACACTGCCCTATTTTGCTCTCACACTACTCCATTGTGCCCACACACTGCTCCATTGTGCTCTCACTCTGCTCCATTGTTCCATCACACTGCTCTATGGTGTCATCACGGTGCTCCATTTTGCCCTCACCATCGTAAATTGTGTCATCACCCTGCTCCATTGTGTCATTACACTGATTCTTTGTGCCATCACACTGTTCCATTGTGTCACCACACTGCCCCACTGTGTCTTCACACTTGTCCATTGTGCCCTCACACTGATGCATTGTGCCCTCACACTGCTCCGTTGTGACCATACACTGCTCCATTGTGCACTCACACTGATCCATTGTGATATCACACTCCTGCATTGTGTCATAAGGCTGTTCCATTGTGCCATCACACTACTCCATTATGTTATCTCACTGCTCCATTGTTTCATCACAGTGCTCAATTGTGCCATCACACTGCTCCATTGTGTCATCACACTGCTCTTTGTGTCATCACAATGCTCAATTTTTCCATCACACTTCTCCATTGTGTCATCACACTGCTCCATTGTGTCATCACACTGTTATATTGTGCGATCACATTCCTCCATTGTGCCAACCCAGTGCTCCATTTTGCCCTCACACTGCTCCATTGTGTCATCACCATGCTCCATTGTGCCCTCACACTGCCTTATTTTGTCATCCCACTTCTCCCTTGTGTCCACAGAGTGCCACATTGTGCCTGACATTGCTCAATTGTGCCCTCACCTTGCTCCATTTTGCCCTCACACAGCTCCATTGTGCCATCACACTGCTCCATTGTGTCACCACTCTGCTCCATTGTTAACTCACATTGTTCCATTGTGACCTCACAGTGCAAATTTTGTCATCACACTGCTTCATTGTGTCATCACACTGCTCCATTTTGCCATCACACTGCTCCATTGTAGCCATTACACTGCTCATGGATGCATTTCACTGCACCATTCGGTCATGCACGATGCTCGTGTGCGATCACACGGCTCCAGGTGTCATACACTACTCCATGTGGCCATCACAATGCTCCATGTTGTCATCTCAGCTTTCCATTCTTTCATCACTATGGCTCCTTTTTGCCATCACACATCTCCAAGTGGTCATCCATATTGCTCCATTGTGTATCACATTGCTATATTTAGTCAACATGCTGTGCTTGTGTCATCACACGGCTCCATTGGCTCCCTCACAGTGCTTCATTTGGAACTCACAGTGCTAAATTGTGTCATAACACTGGCTCCATTGTGCCATCACACTGCTCCATTGGGCCATCACACGGTTCCATTCTGCATCTCTCGGCTCCATTGTTTCATCACGTGGCTCCATTGTCATCACACAGCTCCATCGTTTCATCACAATGCTCCAGTGCCATACAACTGCTCCATTGTGTCCTCACAAGAGTCCATTGTGGCCAAGCACACGTCTCCTTTGTGTAATCACAAGGCTCCATTTGGCGCCCAGCGCACACTGCTCCATTGTGCGATCCCACATCTCCATTGTGCCATCACAATGCTACAATTGGTTCCATCATGACTGGTCCATTGGTATCACCTGCCCCGATTTTGCCCTCGCACTACGCATTGTTCCACAACCTGCTTCATTGTTTTATCACTCTGCTCCATTGTTTGATTACACTGCTCTATGGTGTCATCTCGGTGCTCCATTTTGCCCTCACGGTGCTCCATTGTGTCATCTTTGTGCTCCATTTTGACATGACACTGCTCTTTTTTGTCATCATGCTGCTCCTTTTTGTCTTCTCACTGCTCCATTTTGCCAACTCAGCTCCTTCATTGTTTCATCATGCTGCTTCATTTTGTCTGCACACTGATCCATTGTGCCCTCACACTGCTCATTGTGACGCACAACACTTGATGCATTGTGGCACTCACACTGATCCATTGTCATATCACACTCCTGCATTGTGTCATCATGCTGCTCTTTTGTGCTATCACACTGCTCCAAATTGTAATATATTGCTCCATTGTGTTATGACACTCCTCTTTTTTTCCTTGACATTGCTCCATTTTGTTATTTCACTGCTCCATTGTGTCATCACACTGCTCTTTGGTCCATCAAATCCGCAATTTTTCATCACACTTCTCATTGTGTCATCACACAGCTCCTTGTGTCATCACACGGCGATATTTGTGATCATCAGTCCTCCATTGTGGCGCAACCAGTGCTCCATTTGCCCTCACACTGCTCCCATTTTGTCATCACCATGCGCCAGTGTGGCCTCACACTGGTCCATTGTTGCATCACACTGAACCATTGTGACTTACACGAGTGCCATTGTGACCACACACGGCTCCATTGTGCCTCACACTGCTCCATTTGATTCACACTCCTGCATTGTGTCATAAGGCTGTTCCATTGTGCATCATGACACTGCTCCTTGTGTCATCACACGCTCTTTGTGTCATCACAATGCTCAATTTTCGCATCACACGTCTCCATTGTGTCAGCAACTGCTCCATTGTGTCATCACAACGCTGCATTGTGGCGATCACTTCTCCATGGTGCCAAACCCAGTGCTCCATTTTTGCCAGCTCACACTGCTCCTTGTGTCATCACCAGGCTCCATTGTGCCCTGACAATGCCTATTTTGTCATCCCAATGCTCCATTGTGTCCACAAGCTGCCACATTGTTGCCCGCATTGCTCATTGTGCCCTCACCCTCTCCATTGTGCCATCACAGTCTCCATTGTGCGCATCACACTGCTCCATTGTGTCACCACGCTGCTCATTGTTACCTCACATTGTTCCATTGTGACCTCACAGTGCAAATTTTATCATCACACTGGTTCATTGTGTCTTCACATGCTCATTTTTGCCATCACACTGCTCCATTGTAGCCCATCACACTGTTCCATTGTACATTCACTGGCGCCATTCTTCACACTATGCTCCTTTGTGCATCACGCCGCTCCACGTTCCATCACACTCTCCATTGTGTCATCTCACTGCTCCATTCAGTCATCATTATTTGATTATTTACTATGTCCTTTGTCATCACACATCTCCATTATGTCATCATACTGCTCCATTGTGTCATCACACTGCTTGAGTATTTATGCATCAGACTGCTCATTGTGTCATCAAACTGCTCCATTGGGCCATCACGTGGCTTCATTTTGAACTCACAGTGCTAATTGTGTCATCACTGCTCCATTGTGCCCTACACACTGCTCCATTGGGCGATCACACTGTTCGATTCTGTCATCTCACTGCTCCATTGTTTCATCACGTGCCTCCAGTGCAATAACACTGGCTCCCATTGTGTCTCAAACAGCGCCATTGTGCGCATCACATTCTCCGATTGTGGAATCACAAGGCTCGCATTTTGGCCACCACACGGCTCGCATTGTGCGATCACCACTTCTCCATTGTGCATCACAGTGCGACATTGTTCTCATCATACTGCCCCATTGTGTTCATCACACTGCTCCATTGTTTTATCATGCTGCTCCATTGTGAGTTCATATTTCTCCATTGTGTCCTTACACTACTTCATTATGGCCTCACACTGCTTCAATGCTCCATCACACTGCTCTATGTTCTCATCGGTGGGCGCCATTTTGCCGCTCACCATCGTAAATGTGTCATCACCCTGCACCTAGTGTGTCTATCACCTGATTCGTTTGCATCACACTGCTCCATTTGTCACCACACTGCTCCATAATGCCCCCACACAGCTCCATTTTGCCAAAACACTTCTCCATTTTGCCAAACAGTACTCCAATGTGCACTCACACACGTCCATTGTGCCAACACACTAATCCATTGTCCCATCACACTTATCCATTGTTTCATCACAGTGCTCCAGTGTTTCATCACAGTGCTCCATTGGTGCCTCACACTGCTCCACTTTGACATCACACTCCTTATTGGTCATCAGACGGATCCATTGTGTCATCACGCTGCGTCATTTTGTCATCATGCCTGACGCCACGGATCCGCTCAAAAAGAGGAAAAAAAAGGAAAAGGAGACTCTGTTCCATATGACCTCACAGTAGCTAATTTTGTCATCACAGCTGCTCCATTGGTCATCACACAGCTCAATTTTGTCATCTCACCTCTCCATTGTTTAATCAAAAGTGCTCCTATTGTGGCCATCACACTGCTCCACTGTGCCCATCACACTGCTCCAATTGTGTAATCACACAGCTCCATTGTGCATCACACGCTCATTGTGTGATCACACTGCGCCATTGTGCATCACAATGTTACATTGTGCCATCACAATTCCCCACTCTGTCATCACACTGCACCTATTTTGCCTCACATAGTCCATTGTGCCCCACAACTGCGCATTGTGCTCTCACGCTGCTCCATTGTTTCATCACTCTGCGCTATGTGTCATCACTGTGCTCCATTTTTGCCCTCACCTTCGTAAATTTTGTCAGCACCCTGCTCCAGTGTGTCATCACCCTGTTCGTTTTGTGCCACACCCGGCTCCTTGTGTCATCACAATGCACCACTGTGTCCTCATACTTGTCCCTTGTGATCTCACACTGATCATTTGTGCCCTCACACTTCTCATTGTGATATCACACTGCGGCATTGTGTCATCGCACTGCGCCATTGTGTCCTCACAGTGGTTTATTGTGCCCTCAGAATTGTGTATTGTGCCATCAAAATGTTTTATTGTGCCCCCACAATGTTTATTTTGACATCACAATGTTTTATTTTTCCCTCACTATGGTATATTTTACCTTTTCAATTGTCCCTTTTGCCGTCACAGTGGTGAATTGTCCCCTCACACTGCTTTGTTTAGCCCTCACACTGCTCCTTTGTGTCATCACAACGCTCAATTGTGTGTCATCATACTGATCCACTGTGGCATCACCGCTCCATTGTGTCCAGCACCTTGACCCACGGGATCCCTCACATTGCTCATTTGACCTCACAGTGCTAAATTTGGTCATCACACTGCTCATTGTGTCATCTCACTGCTCCATTGTTTATCAGCAGGGGCTCCATTTGTCCATCGCACGCTCCATTGTTTCATCATATTGCTCCACTGTGGCATCACACGGCTCGCATTGTGTAATCACACAGCGCCATTGTGACATTACACTGCTCAGGTGGCATCACACTGTCCATTGTGCCAACACAATGCGATGCATTGTGGCCAACGATTTCTACTGCGCCATTGTGTCATGCACACTGCCGCTATTTTGCCTCATACACTACTCCAGGTGCCCACACACGAGCTCCATTGTGGGCGCTCACGCTGGCTTATTTGTTTCATCACTCTGCTATATGGGGTGCGATCACGGTGCTCCATTTTGGCCCTACCTCGTAATTTTGTCATCACACTGCTCCATTTGTGTCATCACCTGATTCATTGTGCCATCACACATGCTCCATTGTGTTCGCCTGCCCCACTGTGTCATCATACTGCATTGTGCTCTCACACTGATGCATTGTGCCCTCACACTTGCGCCATTGTGACCACACACTGCTCCATTGTGTCATCTCACTGCTCCATTGTTTCTTCACAGTGCTCAATTGTGCCATCACACTGCTCCATTGTGTCATCACAATGCTCAATTTTGGAATCACACTGCTCCATTTTGTCATCACACTGCTATATTGTGCGATCACATTGCTCCATTGTGCCAACCCAGTGCTTCATTTAGCCCTCACACTGCTCCATTGTGTCATCACCATGCTCCATTGTGCCATCACACTGCCTTATTGTGTCATCCCACTGCTCCATTGTGTCCACAGAGTGCCACATTGTGCCCGATATTGCTCCATTGTGCCCTCACCCTGCTCCATTTTGCCCTCACTCTGCTCCATTGGGCCATCACACTGCACCATTGTGTCATCACGCTGCTTCCTTGTGTCATCACGGTGCTCCATTGTTAACTCACATTGTTCCATTGTGACCTCACAGTGCAAATATTGTCATCACACTGCTTCACTGTGTCATCACACTGCTCCATTGTGCCATCAAATTGGTCCATTGTGCCATCACATTGCTCCATTTTATCATCACACTACTCCATTGTACCAACACACTGCTCCATTGTGCCATCACACAGCTCCATTGTGCCGACACACTGCTCCATTTTGTCATCACAGTGCTCCATTGTGCCAACACTCTGCTCCATTTTTCCATCACAATGCTCCATTGTGTTATCACACTGCTACATTGTTCCATCACACTGTACCTTTGTGTAATCATATTTCTCCATTGTGCCATTACACTGCTCCATTGTGTCATCTCACAGCTCCATTGTTTCATAACCATGCTCCATTGTGCCATCACACTGCTTCATTGTGTCATCACTCTGCTCCATTGTGTCACCACACTGCTCCATTGTGCCATCACATTGCTCCATTGAGTCATCACACTGCTCCTTTGTGCCATCACACTTCTCCATTATGCAATCACACTGCTCAATTGTGCCATCACAGTGATCCATTGTGTCATCACTCTGCTTCCTTGGGTCATCACACTGCTCCATTGTTAACTCACATTGCTCCATTGTGACCTCACAGGGCAAACTTTGTCTTCACACTGCTTCATTTTGTCATCACACTGCTCCATTGTGACATCACATTGGTCCATTGTGCTATCACACTGCTCCATTTTGTCATCACACTACTCCGTTGTGCCAACACACTGCTCCATTGTGCCATCACACAGCTCCATTGTACCATCACACTGCTCCATTTTGTCATCACACTGCTCCATTGTGCCAACACTCTGCTCCATTGTTCCATCACACTGATCCATTGTGTCATCACTCTGCTACATTGTATCATCACACTGTACCTTTGTGTAATCACACTTCTCCATTGTGCCATCACACTGCTCCATTGTGACATCTCACAGCTCCATTGTTTCATAACCGTGCTCCATTGTGCCGTCACACTGCTCCATTTTGTCAACACTCTGCTCCATTGTGTCACCACACTGCTCCATTGTGCCATCACATTGCTCCATTGAGTTATCACACTTCTCCTTTGTGCCATCATACTGCTCCATTGTGCGATCACACTGCTCAATTGTGCCATCACAGTGATCCATTGTGTCATCACTCTGCTTCCTTGTGTCATCACGGTGATCCATTGTTAACTCACATTGCTCCATTGTGACCTCACAGTGCAAATTTTGTCATCACACTGCTTCATTTTGTCATCACACTGCTCCATTGTTCCATCACATTGGTCCATTGTGCCATCACACTGCTCCATTTTGTCATCACATTACTCCATTGTGCCAACACACTGCTCCATTGTGTCATCACATTGATCCATTGTGTCATCACTCTGCTACATTGTTCCATCACACTGTACCATTGTGTAATCACACTTCTATATTGTGCCATCACACTGCTCCATTGTGTCATCTCACAGCTCCATTGTTTCATAACCGTGCTCCATTGTGCCGTCACACTGCTCCATTGTGTCATCACTCTGCTCCATTGTGTCATCACACTGCTCCATCGTGACGTCACATTGCTCCATTGAGTCATCACACTGCTCCTTTGTTCCATCACACTGCTCCATTGTGCGATCACACTGCTCAATTGTGCCATCACAGTGATCCATTGTGTCATCACTCTGCTTCCTTGTGTCATCACGGTGCTCAATTGTTAACTCACATTTCTCCATTGTGACCTCACAGTGCAAATTTTCTCATTACACTGCTTCACTTTGTCATCACACTTCTCCATTGTGCCATCACACTGCTCCATTTTGCCATCACACTGCTCCATTGAGTCATCTCACTGCTCCTTTTTGCCATCACACAGCTCCATTGTATGATCACACTGCTCCTTGTTCCATCACTCTGCTCCATTGTGTCATCACACTCCTTCATTGTGTCATCACGGTGCTCCATTGTTAACTCACATTGCTCCCTTGTGACCTCACATTGCAAATTTTGTCATCACACTGCTTCATTGTGTCATCACACTGCTCCATTGTGCCATCACACTGCTCCATTGTGCCATCACACTGCTCCATTGTGCCATCACACTGCTCCATTGTTTCATTTCACTGCTCCATTCTGTCATCACTATGCTCTGTTTTGCCATCACACTGCTCCATTGTGCCATCACACTGCTCCATTGTGCCATCACACTGCTCCATTGTGTCATCACACTACTCAATTCTGCCAACACACTGCTCCATTGTGCCATCACACAGCTCCATTGTGCCATCACACTGCTCCAATGTGTCATCACACTACTCCATGGTGCCAATACTCTGCTCCATTGTGCCATGATATTGCTCCATTGTGTCATCACACTGCTCCATTGTTCCATCACACTGCTCCATTGTGTCATTACACTGCTCCATTGTGCCAGCACACTGCTCCATTGCATCATCACACTACTCCATTGTGCCAACGCACTGCTCAATTGTGCCATCACACTGCTCCATTGTGCCATCACACAGCTCCATTGTGCCATCACACTGCTCCTTTTTGTCATCACAGTGCTCCATTGTGCCAACACTCTGCTCCATTTTTCCATCACACTGCTCCATTGTGTCATCACACTGCTACATTTTTCCATCACACTGCACCATTGTGTAATCACACTTCTCCATTGTGCCATCACACTGCTCCATTGTGCCATCACACTGATCCATTGTATCATCACACTACTCCAGTGTGCCAACACACTGCTCATTTGGGCCATCACACTGCACCATTGTGCGATCACACTGCTCAATTGTGCTATCACATTGATCCATTGTGCCATCACTCAGCTTCATTGTGTCATCACAGTGCTCCATTGTTAACTCACATTTCTCCATTGTGAACTCACATTGCTCCCTTGTGACCTCACATTGCAAATTTTGTCATCACGCTGTTTCATTGTGTCATCACACTGCTCCATTGTGCCATCACACTGCTCCATTGTTTCATCACACTGCTCCATTGTGCCATCACACTGCTCCATTGTGTCATCACACTGCTCCATTGTGCCATCACACTGCTCCATTGTGTCATCACACTGCTCCATTGTGCCATCACACTCCTCCATTGTGTCATCACATTACTCCATTGTGCCAACACACTTCTCCATTGTGCCATCACACTGCTCCATTGTGTCATCACACTGCTCCATTGTGCCATCACACTGCTCCATTGTGTCATCACACTGCTCCATTGTGCCATCACACTGCTCCATTGTGTCATCACACTGCTCCATTGTGCCATCACACTGCTCCATTGTGTCATCACACTGCTCCATTGTGCCATCACACTGCTCCATTGTGTCATCACACTGCTCCATTGTGCCATCACACTGCTCCATTGTGTCATCACACTGCTCCATTGTGCCATCACACTGCTCCATTGTGTCATCACACTGCTCCATTGTGCCATCACACTGCTCCATTGTGTCATCACACTGCTCCATTGTGCCATCACACTGCTCCATTGTGTCATCACACTGCTCCATTGTGTCATCACACTGCTCCATTGTGCCATCACACTGCTCCATTGTATCATCACATTTCTCCATTGTGGCACCACACTGCTTAATTGTGTGATGACACTGCTCCATTGTGACATTACAATGCTCCATTGTGCCATTACCCTGCTAAATTGTGTCCTGACCATGGTCGCATTGTGCCCTCACAGTGCCTTATTGTGTCATCACACTGCTCCATTTTTTCCTAACACTGCCCCTTTGGGAACTCACACTGCTCCATTGTGCCCTCACACTGCTCCATTGTGCTCTCACACTGCTCCATTGTGGCATCACAATGCTCCATGGTGTCATCACGCTGCTCCATTTTGCCCTCACCATGCTAAACTGTGTCATCACACTGCTCCGTTGTGTCATCACACTGCTCCTTTCTGTCATCACAATGCTCAACTGTGCCATTACACTGCTCTATTGTGTCATCACACAGCTCCATTGTGCCATCACACTGCTCCATTGTGCGATCACACTGGTCCATTTTGCCATCACATTTCTCCACTCTGCCCTCACACTGCTCCATTGTGTCATCACAATGCTAAATTTTGCCATCACACTGCTCCATTGTGTGATCACACTGGTCCATTGTGCCCTCACAGTGCTCCATTTTTCCCTCACACTGCTCCATTGTGCCCTCAAACTGCTCCATTGTGCCATAACACTATTCCCCTGTGTCATCAAGCTGCTCCATTGTGTCATTGCACTGCTCCATTGTGTCATCACGCTGCTCCATTGTTAACTCACATTGTCCATTGTTACCTCACATTGCTAAAATGTGTCATCACACTGCTCCTTTGAGTCATCACACGGCTCCATTTTGCCAGGACACTTCTGCATTGTGTCATCTCACTGCTCAATTGTTTCATCACATTGCTCCTTTGTGCCATCACATTGCTCCTTTGTGTCATCTCACAGCTCCATTGTGTCATCATGCTGTCCCAATGTGTCATCACGCTGCTACATTGTTAACTCACATTGCTCCATTGTGCAATCACAGTGCTAAATGGTATTATCACACTGCTCCATTCTGCCGTCACACTGGCCATTGTTTCATAAGACTGCTCAATTCTGTTATCACACTGCTCCATTGTGTCATTTCTCTGCTCCATTGTTTCATCAAAATGCTGCATTTTGCCATCACATTGCTCCTTTGTGTCATCACACTGTTCCCTTGTGTCATCACAATGGTCCATTTTGCCATCACACTGCTCCATCGTTTCATTACACATGCTCCATTGTGCCCTCAAACTGCCTCATTGTTTCATAAAATGGCTCCATTGTGTCATCACACTGCTCCACTATGCCATCACACTGCTCCATTGTGTCACCACACTGGACAATCGTGCCCTCACACTGCTCCATTGTGTCATCTCACTGCTCCATTGTTTCATCACAATGGTCCATTGTGTCATCACACTGCTAAATTTTCTTACCACACTGCTCTATTATGCCCACACACTGCTCCACTGTACACGCACACTGCTCCATCATGTCATCACCATGGTCCATTGTGCCCTCAAACTGCCTCATTGTGTCATCAAACTGCTCCATTGTGTCATCACACTGCTCCACTGTGCCATCACACTGATCCATTGTGTCACCACACTGCACCATCTTACCCTGACACTGCTCCCTTATGTCATCTCATTGCTCCATTGTTTCATCACAATGGTCCATTGTGCCATCACCCTGCTAAATTTTGTCAACACACTGCTCTATTTTGCGCACGCACTGCTCCACTGTACATGTACACTGCTCCATCGTGTCATCACCATGCTCCATTGTGCCCTAAAACTGCCTCATTGTGTTATCAAACTGCTCCATAGTGTCATCACACTGCCCCATTTTGCCATCACACTGCTCCAGTGTGTTATTTCACTGCTAAATTGTTTCATCACAATGCTCCATTGTTTCATCACACTACACCATTGTGCCCACACACTGCTCCATTGTGTCATCACACTGCTCCACTGTGTCATTTCACTGCTCCATTGTTTCATCACAATGCTCCATTGTGCCATCACATTGCTCCTTTGTGTCTTCACACTGTTCCCTTGTGTCATCACAATGCTCTATTTTGCCATCACACTGCTCCATTGTTTCATTACCCTGCTCCATTCTATCATTACTCTGCTCCACTGTGCCTTCGCACTTCTCCATTGTGTCATCACACTGCGTCATTGTGTCATCACACTGCTTCATTGTGTCATCAGAATGCTCCATTGTGTCATCATGCTGCTCCATTTTATCATCACCCTGCTCCATTGTTCCCTCACATTGCTCCATTTTGACCTCACAGTGCTAAATTTTGTCATCACACTGCGCCATTGCGTCATTACAATGCTCCATTGTGCCATCACACTGCACCATTTTGTCATCTCACTGCTCCATGTGCCATCACACTGCTCCATTGTGTAATCACACAGCTCCATTGTGCCACCAAAGTACTCCATTTTGTGATCACACTACTCCTTTGTGCCATCACAATGTTTCATTCTGCCATCATACTGCTCCACTGTGTCATCACACTGCCCTATTTTGCCCTCACACTACTCCATTGTGCCTATACACTGCTGCATTGTGCTCTCAAACTGCTCCATTTTGCACTTACAGTGGTCCATTGTGCCATCACAGTGCTCCATTCTGCTAACACACTGCTCCATTGTGCCATCACACTGCTCCATTGTGTCATCATGCTGCTTCATTGTGTCATCACGGTGCTCCATTGTTAACTCACATTTCTCCATCGTGACCTCACAGTGCAAATTTTGTCATCACACAGCTCCATTGTGTCATCACACTGCTCCATTGTGCCAACACACTGCTCCATGGTGTCATCACACTGCTCCTTTGTTCATCATAGTGCTCAATTGTGCCCTTACACTGCTCCATTGTGTCATCACTATGCTCAATTGTCCCCTCACACTGCCTTATTGTGCCATCACACTGCTCCATTGTGTCCAGATAGTGACACATTGTTAACTCACAATGCTCCATTGTGCCCTTACACTGCTCCATTTTGACCTCACACTCCTACATTGTGCCATCACTCTCCTCCATTGTGTCATCACACTGCTCCAGTGTGTCATCACGCTGCTCCATTTTTAACACACAATGCTTCTTTGTGACCTCACATTGATAAATTGTGTCATTACACTGCTCCACTGTTCCCTCACAATGGTCCATTGTGCAATCACAGTGCTCCATTGTGTCCTCACACTGCTACATTGTGTCATCACGCAGATACTTTTTGTCATCATGCTGGTACATTGTGCCCCCAGTCCTCTAAATTTTGGCCTCACACTGCTCCATTGTGTCAACATAAAGCTCCATTGTGCCATCACATTGCTCCATTGTGTCCTCTCACTGCTCCACTGTTTCATCACAATGCTCCATTTTGTCATAACATTGCTCCTTTGTTTCATCACACTGTTCCCTTGTGTCATCACAATGCTCCATTTTGCCATCACAGTGCTCCATTGTTTAATTACCCTGCTGAATTCTATCATCACGTAGATACCTTTTGTCATCATGCTGGTACATTGTGCCCCCAGTCCTCTAAATTTTGGCCTCACAATGCTCCATTGTGTCATCTCACTGCTCCATTGTTTCATCACAATGCTCCATTTTATCATCACATTGCTCCTTTTTTTCATCACACTGTTCCCTTGTGTCATCACAATGCTCCATTGTGCCATCACAGTGCTCCATTGTTTAATTACCCTGCTCAATTCTATCATCACAATGCTCCAATGTGCCATCACACTGCTCCAATGTGTCATCACACTGATCCATTGTGTCATCACACTGCTACATTGTGCCATCACACTGCTAGATTGTGTCATCTCCCTGCTCCATTGTTTAATCACAGTGCTCCATTGTGTCATCACATTGCTCCATTATGCCATCACACTTCTCCATTGTGTAATCACAAGGTTCCATCGTGCCACCACACTGCTCAATTGTGCCATCCCACTTCTCCATTGTGCCATCACAATGCTACATTTTGCCATCATACTGCTCCATTGTGTCATCACACAGCCCTATTTTGCTCTCATACTACTCCATTGTGCCCACATACTGCTCCATTGTACTCTCACTCTGCTCCATTGTTCCATCACACTGCTCTCTGGTGTCATCACGGTGCTCCATTTTGCCCTCACCGTCGTAAATTGTGTCATCACCCTGCTCCATTGTGTCATCACACTGATTCGTTGTGCCATCACGCTGCTCCATTGTGTCATCACACTGCCCCACTGTGTCCTCACAGTTGTCCATTGTGCCCTCAAACTGATCCATTGTGCCCTCACACTGCTCCATTTTGACCACACACTGCTCCATTGTGCACTCACACTGCTCCATTGTGATATCACACTGCTGCATTGTGTCATAAGGCTGCTCCAATGTGCCATCACACTGCTCCATTATGTCATCTCACTTCTCCATTGTTTCATCACAGTGCTCAATTGTGCCATCACACTGCTCTATTGTGTCATCACACTGCTCTTTTTGTCATCACAATGCTCAAATTTTCCATCACACCTCTCCATTTTGTTATCACACTGCTCCATTGTGTCATCACACTGCTATATTGTGTGATCATATTCCTCCATTGTGCCAAGCCAGTGCTCCATTTTGCCCTCACACTGCTCCATTGTGCCATCACACTGCTCCATTTTGTCATCACGCTGATTCTTTGTGTCATCACGGTGCTCCATGCTTAACTCACATTGCTCCATTGTGACCTCTCAGTGCAAATTTTGTCATCACACTGCTTCATTGTGTCACTACACTGCTCCATTTTGCCATCACATTGTTCCGTTGTGCCATCACACTGCTCCATTGTGTCATCACACTGCTCCATTGTGCCATCACACTGCTCCATTTTGTCATCTCACTGCTCCATTCTGTCATTACTATACTGCTTTGTGCCATCACACATCTCCATTGTGTCATCACACTGCTCCATTGCGTCATCACACTGCTATATTCAGTCACCATGCTGTTCCATTGTGTCATCACACTGCTCCATTATTCCCTCACATTGCTTAATTTTGACCACACAGTGCTAAATTTTGTCATCACACTGTGTCATGTTTCATCACACTCCTCCACTGTGCCACCACACTGTTCCATTGTGTCATCTCACTGCTCCATTGTTTCATCACTTTGCTCCATATGCAATCACACTGCTCGATTTTGTCATGACACTGCTCCATTGTGCCATCACACTGCTCCATTGAGTCATCGCAATGCTCCTTTTTGCCATCGCACTGCTCCATTGTGCAATCACACTGCTCCATTGTGCAATCTCAGTGATTCATTGTGGATCACACTGCTCCATTGTGTCATCACTCTGCTCCATTGTGCCCTAACACTGCCTTATTTTGTCATCAAGCTGCTCCAAAGTGTCATCACACGGCGTCTTTGTGCCCTCACTCTGTTCAGTTGTGCCCTCACACTAATCCATTGTGCTCTCACACTGCTCCATTATGCCATCAAATTGTGTCATCACACTGTTCCATTGTCTCATCACATTGCTCCTTTCTGTCATCACAATGCTCAATTGTGACATCACACACCTCCATTGTGTTATCACACTGCTCCTTTGTGCCATCACATTGCCTTATTTTGTAATCACACTGCTCCAATGTGTCCAGACAGCAACACATTGTGCCCTCACAATGCTGAATTGTGCCCTCATACTGCTCCATTTTGCACTCACACTCCTACATTGTGCCATTACACTTCTCCATTGTGTCATCACGCTGCTCCAGTGTGTCATCACGCTGCTCCATTTTTAACACACAATTCTCCATTGTGACCTCACATTGATAAATTGTGTCATCACACTGCTCCATTGTGTCATCACACTGCTCCATTTTACCCTCACACTTCTCCATTGTGTCATCACACTGCTCCATTTTTTTTTTTATTTTTATTTATTTTTTTTAATTTTTATTGATGCTTTGTGCAATTCATACATTATTTTCCAATTCAGTTCAGGCACATTTCCCTTTCCCTTTCCCCCATCCCCACCGCATCCCAGATCATGCATTCTGCCATAACTGTCCTGCATCGTTCTCTCAGTTTTTTTCATTTTTTTTAGCTATAAGTCATAATCCATGTGTACAAGCATCCTTCGTGCAAAACCAATCTGCAGGCTGTTGTGCCCAGACCCCCACAGCCCCACCATCCAGTGGGGGGTGACGGGTTGTTTGTTCAATGAAGTTGATCAAATGAGTGTCCAGACTACATTGCTGTAGTTTCACCATTCACCCCAATCGCAGCCCTTACATTCTACCACGCCCCCTCTTCCGCAGGTTGTTCCCT